>PVHY01001402.1:0-160588 GCA_004024945.1 Uropsilus gracilis | reverse complement strand
GGGGGGGGGGGGGGCACACCCTATCAGTTCGAGTCCCGCAGGGGCCTGTAGCGAGACGGAGTTCCAAAAAAATATAGCTGGGTTTGGTGGCATGCGCCTGTAATCCCAGCTACCTGGGAAGCTGAGACTGGGGATTGCTTGAGTCTGTGGTACCCCAGGCAACGAGAGCCTGCGGTTCCATGGGCAAAAATAGCGAGACCTAGTCTCAAAAAAAAAAGAAAAGAAAAAAAAAAAACCACACACATAGGGCACTGGCCATGTGCCAGGCATTCTACCCAGAGCCCCCCAGTCACGAGCTCGTTTGAGCCTCACACAACCCCGTGGAGCAGGCACTGTTAGCAAGTCCTTTTTACAGCGAGGAAACGGGCACAGAGAGGTGAGTAACTGGCTCAAGGCCACACAGCAAAGGCGTGACTGAGTCAGTGGCAGTGGCATCACCAGGTTCTGAGATGAGCTTCTGGGGGAGCCTTCGAGTCAGAGGCTGCAATTCGCAGGGATTGTCTTGGCCAAGTGGATGGAGATCCTGTGTCATGATGGAATCCTGGCAGATGAGGCAGGAGAGTCCTCGGAGCTTAAATGCTTCGGCCTCAGGTCCACATCTCTTACCCACCAAACACACAGAGGCCTTTCCAAGTAGGTTATTGATTCACTCCACTTATTCACTCAATTAGCAGACACTCATTGGGCACCTACTGTGTGCCAGACCTAGTGTGCACCTCTAGGGGTATAACCCACTCAACATCTGCTTTAGTGCAGACGCAAACAGGAGGCTGCTGGGGTTCAAGACTTGCTTTATAGGAAGTGAATCAATGGCCCAGGTTGCGGCTCTGGCCTTCAGACCTTGGGCCCTCGGCCTCCCCACCCACAGAACTCAACCCTGCAGTCCCTTGTGCCCCAGTGAGCCAGCGAGCTTCAGCGGCTCCCTGCTCCAGGTGGGAAACTGAGGCCCAGAGAGGCAGAGTCAGTGGTGGAGACCACACTGGGTGGGGGCGCCCCTTGATCCTGGTCTCCCACCCCCATCTGCCTCTTTATCTGGTGTCTGTCCCTCTGCCTCTCTGTCGTGTCTCTGTTTCCCTGGGTCTGTCTGTCCCCTGCTAATCCCATCCCATCCATCTTCCTTTTCTCCCACAGAAATGGGTGGGCACACCCTTCACTGCATCCAGCCTGGAGCTGGGACCCTGGAGCCCAGGGACGCCGTCCACCCTGGAGATGTGTCACCGCTGTCCACTGCCAAGCATGACCAAGGGGCTGGAGCCCACAGAGCTGCCAGAGCCTGCAGAGCTGGTGGAAGCTGATGGGGTGGCAGTGCAGGGCCCAGCTGTCTCCACAGCGGGCAGCTTGGGGGGCTCTGCTTACAGCCAGGAGAGGGACCGGCCGTACGGCCTGGTGTCCATTGACACGGTGACCGTGGTGGGCGCCGAGGGGGCCTGCCTGTGGGCCTTCTCCTGTGGGGATGATGGCTACCCAGCCCTGAACTTGGACGCCAGCCTGGAGCCTGGTCCAGATGCCGAGGACCCGCTCTTGGGCACAGGGACCACAGTCCTGTCCTGTGGCTGTGTCTCAGCGGGGGCCCCTGCCATGCTGGGGGGCCCGCTGGGCAGCCTCCTTGATCGCTTGAAGATGCCCCTTGAAGACGGGGCAGGCTGGGCCCCGGGATCACACTGGGCTGACCGGCCGCCCCAGGGGGCGCCAGATAGTGAAGCGGGCTCACCCCCCGCTGGCCTGGACATGGACACGTTTGACAGTGGCTTCGCAGGCTCGGACTGTGGCAGCCCTGTGGAGTGTGACTTCACCAGCCCCAGGGACGAAGGGCCCCCCCGAAGCTACCTCCGCCAGTGGGTGGTCATGGCCCCTCCACCTTCGGGGTCTGCCCCCCAGGCCAGTGAGTAAGGCTGACTGGCCATCCAGGGATCAGGTGTGTGAGCCAAGACCATCATCTGGGCTCAGCGGAGACGCTGCCCTTGGTCTCCGGGTGGGGCCCTGGGCCAGTGTCGACGCCAGCATCTGTGGCCACTGGTGTGTCCGCATGCGGACAGGTGCTCACGTGGCTCCAGGTGCCCCAGGCACAGGTGTGCAGCGCATCACGAGCTCCCTGCTGCACGAAAAACGTGAGTGTGTGCATGGGACAACGGGAGCCTCCCACCTTCCGGGCACACATCAGGGCTTAGTCCTGGGCTGAGAGGCTGGGACAGGACCTGCCTGAGGCAGACAAGAAGCCAGCCTCAGACCCCACCCGGAAATCCACACTCACCTGAGGTGTGAGCTTGTTCGTCAACCATGTGAACCAACATTACCTCAAAAAAAAAAAAAAAATCACACCTTTAAGAAGTCCACCCTGTTTCTTGTCATTTTCATGGAGCAGCAGTTGGCGTAGAAGGATCCCAAGGGGCACCTGGGGTGGGGAAATTTGGGGGTCACAAGGCACAAGGTGTAATCCTGACTGACTCCGGGCTGTGCTGCCCTGGGCCAGTCGCTCTCCCTCTCTGGGCTGGAGTTTCCTCTCTGGACAGTGGGGCTGGTTCCGACCCAACCTGGGGAGAAACACATGCAGTGGGCAGCATGGGCTGGACCCTCCGGGAGCAGCTTCCTTCCTTCCATGGGTGGTGAGGCCCTGGGCTGGGGGTAGGAGGGGGTGGGATGCTAATCACAAAGGACCCATCCTGGCCTGTCCAGCACAGAGTGAGGGACTGTTCTGGACCTCAAACCAGCTGGTCTCTTCTCTCAGATACCACCCTGCACCAACTAGATTTCCTGTTCTGGCTTCTGCTGGCCATTTTAAAATTCACTTTGTGCACCTACACAACACCTAGTGAGCACACACACACACACACACACACATGTGCCAAGCACTGCCCGGGGCTGGGCACATGGAGGGAAGAGCACATCCTCCCCTTGGCACCATCGTGCCAGCTGCAGACAGGAATCAGTAGTGGGAGCAGTGGGTGTGCCCATTCTTCTCCCCATACCCCCCCCCCAGGACATTTTATTTACTCATCCTGGGGAGGTAGGGAAGGATCCAAGTTCTTGTGAAGGATTTGTCAGAGACCCTGTTGAAATGTGAGTTAAGAAGCCATGGAAACACTTCCCGGCGATGTTTTGAAGGCACCTTAGCTAACATCAGTTTTGCACAGGAACTAGATATAAGCGCACATGATTCAAACTTTAAAAAAAGTGTTGCTTATAAGGCGCTCACATCTACAGGCTGCGTTTTCAAGCCCACCAAGCAGGGTTAAGGTGGCTGAGGGTGTGATTCAGTTGCTGAGAGCACCGGGGGAAATCCCCACCCTGGAACTGCCCTGTCCTCCCCAGAGCCCAGGCCACAGGCGGGGTTGGGGTCCCAGTCAGTTGTGCTGAAAATGTCCCTGTGAAGCGGGATGGCTGGGAGAGGTTGCTGAGAGAACTCAAGATTTCCCTGGTTCCTGGCACGGGCTGGAAAGTTCTTGAACACTGATGGTTTTACGAGTGGGACTACCCACCTTAAATGAGGGTTTGTGGGCCTCAGGTGAGCACTGGAGTATGAAACCATAGTTCCTGCATGTGACAGCAGCTCTCACCACCTCTCTACACAGCCCTGGAGGCACTTGGCTCCCCCTGCCTCTGTGGTTTTCCACACTCTCATGGGGACACCTCAGATAACACCTGAGCCACAGGCTCCTAGGAGTGACTGGACTCTCCAGCACACAG
Source organism: Uropsilus gracilis (assembly GCA_004024945.1). Lineage (NCBI taxonomy): Eukaryota > Metazoa > Chordata > Mammalia > Eulipotyphla > Talpidae > Uropsilus > Uropsilus gracilis. The sequence goes on along the minus strand of PVHY01001402.1, from coordinate 156,904 downwards.
AGCAGGGGTGGAGGGGAGGGGGCGGTGGGGTGGGAGACAGGGGAGCATGGTCTGGGCTTAGAAGGGGTAGGTGGGTCACCACTTCCTGTCTGTGCAGCCCTCCCTCCCTGGGTGGGTGCCAAGTGGTAAATGGGCAAGAGCAGCCTGTGGGTGCCAGGCAGGGCCATGGCCCGGGCCAGGTGTGGCTCCTCAACCACTCCCTCTTCGGATGCAGATTTGGCCTACCCAGGAGGAGGGGCTCGTAGTGAAATTGGGTGCAAAGGGGCCGAAGCCAGCAGCCAACAAACCACAGGGGCAAAAAAAAAAAAAACCCTTTCAAAACATGGCTTCTGCCAGTCACGTTCCCTTAGGTCTGTCCACCCACACGGAGCAGTTGCCGGACAAATGGAATCTAACAAGGAATTTAATAACAAGGGACTTCAACAGGGAAAATGAAAAGTCCTTAATGCCACAAGTTATTTCACCCCAAGTACTGTTTAGTCGGAAAGTGCCAAACACAGGTCCAAGATGGCGCCCCTCTAAACCTGTAGGCATCCTGCAATGCTCAGTCCTTCTCCGGCATATTCCCTTTGTTTCCTCTCTCTCCAGTGTTCCGAGCTGCTCCGCTTCCCCAAGTCTCTTCAGACTTCTTCCACAACTGCTGATGCGTTCCAAATCCCTGGCATCTCCAGGTACCAGCTCACTGAGCCACCTTGCTGCGGGGCCACACGCTCCACATCCACTACTCTTCTGCCTTCCTCCATGGCTCCTTGCTACCACCAACTCTCTCTTCCAGGGGGTTTCCCCTGGCCAGGCCACATGGGCCTCTTCTCTCAGTCTGCCATTCTCATCTCTCTCCTTTTCCCCTTGCTCCTTCCTAGGATCTCCACCCTCTCTTCCCGCTTCCTTTTCTCTCACACAGGGTCTCTCAGACTCCGCCCACCAGGGTACTCTGGCACCAACACAATTTTTAACTGAGTCACTCACAACCCTGAATCAGTAGGAGATTAGTTGGGGATGCTGGATGGATGAGTGGGTACATAGATAGCTGCCCAAAGGAAGAATATTTGGATGGATTAATGGATGGATGGATGGATGGATGGATGGATGGATGGATGGATGGATGGATGGATGGATGGATGGATGGATGGATGGAGATAAGCATGCTAGAGAGAAAGATGATAGATGAAGCATAAGCTCCATGAGGCAGCAGCTTTATCTCTTGTGTCCTCTGCCTTATCCCAGCCTGGCACATAGTGGGCACTCAGTAGGGCCCACTCCCTCACTCCCATGGTGTAAATACCCCCAGCTTCAACCTGATGAGTCCGAACATGGACTTGAGAAGAGGTGAGCACAACTGACCCTGTTCTGAGGCAGGGCCTGTGTACACTGAGAGGAGCTGGGGGGTTCAGGAAGAAGGGAAAAAGGGGTGCTTTGAGGAGGAGGCAGTGTCCGTTCACCTTTGAGAATCGAACTGGAGAATTAGACTGCAGCAGGAAGAGCGGAGCAAAGGCTTGGGAGCCCAGCTGAGTAGCAAGCCTTGCAGGAGGCGGTGAGTGAGAGGAAATCCTTGCCCCCACCCCTCCAGCCATAATTGCTCAGGCCCCTCTCCTGTGAGGCAGGCGGACTGACAGTAACCCCCTCCCATGGACGCCATGTCCCTGACCCAGCCTCTTCCACGCAGGCTCCGAGGGGCAGGCACATCAATTTGACACAGGAAGTGGAGGTGCAGCGTGGACTGGTCACTTGAAGGTCATGTACTGAATCCTGCTGGGAGGAACCCAGGCCAACAGGTTGGGGACTCTCAGCAAACCGATCTGAGGGTGCCTGGGCAGCATCTTCATGGGGGGAGGGGTCACCCCCAGCACTTGGACAGTGCAGAGCACGCACATGCACAAGTCAAGTTCACATTCAATTCAGGCAGAGTCCTGGAGCCCTTGGATCTTACAGGCTTCCATGCTCTCGGGGGACCAGGCACACAGGTACGCAGACAGGGAGACCGGGCCAGCTGAGTGGCAGGTAGGCAGGTAGGCCAGACAGGCCAGCCAGCCAGGGAGGCAGGGAGGCGGCTGGGGGCCAGGAAACGAGCAAGCTCCCCAGCTCCTCCAGAGAAGCTCTGCGCTCTGGCTCTGGGCTGGCCCTTGGGCGTTCTCACTCTCTCACCTCTTCTGTAGTTGCCCTGCGCATCTTAGTCATAGTTGTGCTGCTGGTAGCACTATTGTCGCTGCTGCTGCCGCCTCTGCACTTATCCCAGCTTCTTGTGCACACTTACACCTGGGCTTTGGGCACAGGTGCTCACAATGGTGGGTGCACGTGCTCAGCTCCCAAGCGTCCCCTGCATTGGCCATTGATAGCCACAGAGGCTAGTGGTGTAAAAAGCCTGATGAACTCCTTTGCCCCACGGAGCGGCTATAGGCCCTGTGACCCGGTCAGAGACGCACACGCCGCGGTGGATGTGTATGCTCTTCCTGCTCGGCCTGCTCAGCGGTTGGGAAGGACCAAGCTGCCTCTCTCCCCTCCCTGTGCCTGGAGGTGCTGGGGGGAACGGAGACCCCACCCGCCCTGGACTTTTGAGGTGCATGGTACGGAAGTCACCATGCTGTTCACCCAGCATTTCCTCCAGCCTCCATGTGTCAACGGGCAGTGAGAGCAGGCGCGGCTGACGAGCCGTCCACAGTGGGGGCTGCCCCACAGTCGCACCCTCCTCACCCAAGCCCCTCTCTGCCGGTCAGGCCCCTGCACAAGCACCGCCCCCGCCATGGGCCCCGCTCTGGGGGCAGTGGCCTGCTGGCTCGTCCTGTCTCTTCAGTAGCAGTTACTGTGCTCTGACCTGCTCCCCCCCCAACCCTTGGGCCCACAGTGTTGGCAGCTACCTCACAGCCCTGGGAGTCTGTCCAGCCACACCTCAGCCTGGCCTCATGCTGGACTCAGGACAGGCCTGGGCAAACGATGTGATGGGCACGGGGGTTGGTGGCAGAGAAGTGACTGACAAAGAGTGGGCAGGAGGTGGTGGGGCCTGGGCCCAGGGGAACTGTCCATGTGGAACGCCACTAGGGCACCTGCGGACAGAGCTAGGGTCTGCCTGGAAGTCTAAGTGGAGTGAGAGACGCTCCGCTGTGGCTCATGGGGCGGTGGGGACCCCCGGCACAATGGCCACACGTTTCAGGGGTCTATTTTGCGAGTCGATGGTTTCAAGGAGAAAACTTTGTGTTCTGTTAGGGGTCTCCCGGCACGGAGCTGGTGACCAAACGAAGCGGACCCCAGTCCTGAAAGTGGTGCGAGGGGCAGGGCCTTGGGGCGGAGTTGGGGTGCTGGCAGACACCCACTTCCCAGCTTCCAGCCTGCAGGAATTACTTTCCCTCCCGTGTCCTTTCCTCAGATATGAACTGGGGACCCTGATGTACCTCTTGTGCTGCTCTGTGGCTGGGAGTAATTTGCTTAAAGTGCTAAAAGCAGTGTCTACCACGTGGTAAGCACGTCTGGCATCATTTCTCTGGACAAGTAACCCCCCCACCCTGGAAAATGTTTGCTGGCCCTAGCCTTAAAGGACTGGGAACGCCAGGCACCTGGAGACCCAGGTGAACCAGCTCCGAAAGAAGACAGCAGGCCTCTGGTGCCACCTACTGGTGGCTTCTGGAATTTGGCGAGTGCTGGCTGAGGATATGAGGAGGGGCCCCCTCTCCTGTGGGGTCCAGAACGCAGTCAGGCACTGCAGGTGCCTTGGACACAATTGTCACAGTGACCCCGTGTGGTGGGAATATGAAGACTTGGGTGGTCTGTCAGGGTCTTATTTTATTTTTTTATTATTCAGCTTTTATTTATTTATTTATTTATTTATTTATTCATTCATTCATTTATTATTTTACATTGCTGCAGTCACCTCTTTCTTCCTCCACTGCATCACCTGTGACCATCACCATTTCCCCTTGTGTTCCTCCCTCCCTTGTTTCACCCCCTCCCTCTCCCTCTTTTGCTGGATGTTACATTTTAGTCAAAAGGAAAAAGATCAACACAGGGTGAGCTCACTTACATGTGGAATACGGATAAACCAAACAAAAAGCAGCTTCTTTTAATTTAACAAGGACAGATTTTTTTCCCTGGGTGGTGTAGGGTAAATGAGTTATCAGGGCTTTTCACACCCATCAGCTGCTATGACCAGCACCTGTGGTATTTTGCCACCCCACCCATGCACATACCTGGGCCCAGTGGGCACGTGCATGCATAAGTGTGCACACTTGGGCCTAGGAGGGAGGGTATAAAAGGGCGGCATCACCCTGGGAGATGGGGGGGACTCAAGTCATTGATTTTCCTGGTTGACTATTAAGATTCCTGTGAAGATAGCCAAATGCCAAGGGCTTCTTTAAGCTGCTCGAACTGATGGTGAACCTCCCCAGAATGGGATGAGCTGGTTTTGGTCCATGGTGTGGTTCCTGAAGCCCTAGTGGTTGGACCCGGCTGGGCACTGGACCGTGCAGGGAGATCACACATGTGCACACTCGTACACACACCATGTACACTACACACATCTGGAAACCTCTGGCCAAGTGGACCAAGGGGCCGAGGGAGGATGGGTCGCGAGGGGGTGTCCGAGGACACGGATCACTCTCGGCCAAGGGTTGTGGGTGAAATGAAGCAGGAGGGGGCGGAGGCTGACAGTCCCAGGCTGAATGGTGCACAAGGAGGGACAAACCAAGGCGGGGGGTTGTCCCGTGGGGCAAACGGGAAGCTATCTCAGTAGAGGAGGCAGGAGAAGGGGCAATTCGGGGCATCAGTGCGGGAGGTACCAGCTGGCTAGGAGGGGTACAACCAGGAGCACAGCAGGTGCTGAATCAATGGAACCTTGTATAGACGTGTATCTCAGGCTCATGTTTCCCAGGGGTGCATCAGATGAGTTAAACGCAAAGAAAAAGGTGTGGAAGCTGAAGGAGATGGGTGGCTTAAGTCACAGCTGCCATGTTTGAAGCGCTTAAAGAGGAACGAGCTGACATGTAACTGAGTCGGTAAAGAGAACGGGGGTGGGGCAAGGAGTTGAGTGGACACAGAGCCAGGCCCTGTGTGTGCTTAGTTTGCTAAAAAGTCCTGTGGCTGTGAACTCCTTTCCGCCCGCGGCCAGCACATTTGTTTGGTCCCTGTCACGCCCTCAAGTTGGACCCCAGGCCCCCTTCCTGTCATGTGTTACCTCCCTGGCCCCCAAAGCTGTCTGAGCTCCTAGTTTCTGGTCTGCGGCGTGGTCCTGAAGCCATTAGTGCAGAGCTTCAAGGGGCAGAGCTACCCTGAATGGATGGACCATGGGTGGGCGGGTAGAGGCCTAGAGGACTGGGTACGTGGATGGGTGGACAGAGGGGCGTATGAATGGGCACACGGTGGGAGAGAACAGGCCACCTTTGCACACAGCCCCTGAAGTGAGCTCCGTCTCTCCACCTGAGAGTGGCCCCGTCCTCCCATCGCAACCACATGCCCAAACCCGCCCCAGCAAGTAGGCACCAGAAGGCAATCTTGGCGGAGGCCCATCAGCACTTGCCCCTGGCACCCTCCAGCTCACCCTCCTGAGGCACAGGTTCTAGCCCCGTTTTTCGCATGGGAAACTAAGGCCCCGAGACATGAAAGTCAAGCTGGATTCCCAAGTCTGCCTTCCTTCTAGCATACGACGCTTTCCCCAAATACCGAGTGTCCGCAGACACTTCTGTCTATAGCAAATCACATTCATGTTTCTACTTGATGTTCTAAAAAACAAGCAAGACCTTCCCAGTTATTTTATATCTCAGTAAAAATGGGAAAAAATAGGAAAATGATGCTAAGACCACCTGGCAGTGCTCGTCTGCGGTGGGTACGACCCCAGAATCTAGCCAGGAGTGACCAGGGGTGGAGACCAGCCCCCTGGCAGAGGATGCAAACGGGCCAGGCCAGGCATTGCAGGTCCAGTGAGCCCAGACAGGCTGGTCTTAAGTGAGGGAAGTGCAGCGGGAGGGAGACTGTGCTTGGGGGTGGGCAGTGGTAACTGGGGGAGGGGTGGGGGGGTCCATCTCATACCCTGACCAGCAAAGGCAGTGCTTCCCTTTTTCGGACGATAGAAATCTGGATCTTTTAAAACGTGAAACCTTTGATTTTATTGATTTTTATAACGTTGGCAACTGAGAAGACAAAGAAACGTGGGCTGAAGAGAACTTCCACGGGTCAAATCCACGCCACTGGCCTTTGGTCCCTGGCTCGTCGGCTGGCGTGGCTGAGCTGATGGGCCAGGCCTGCACCGAGCAAGGCGCTGCCTGAAGCATCGGAAGGGCTCCAGTGCCAAGGCCAGGCTGGGGAGGCAGGGAGACCGAGGCAGGGAGACCGAGGCAGGGCTGGCCGTGCGTGGCCACAGCACCTCCCCTGGAGGTCTTCCTGGGAACAGCCCGTCCCGCCAGTTCTGCACCTAAAAGCAAGGAACTGCCCAGAGGAGCAAAGATTCTTTAAGAAACACCAAATGCGCTTTACTTCACTTTAATTAAAAAATAAATAAATACATGCCGCCAGATTTTTTTTTTTTTTTTAGTGAGGGAAAGAAAGGTCGACAGGAAAAACCAAGCCAGCTCCAGGCCACACGGCCTCCCCGCTGCTCGCAGCAGGCACTGCTGGCACGGCTGGGTGGCTGCCAGACTGAAAGGGACCTGCGGGCTCCTCTTTGGGTGGCTCAGTTCCAGCCCGGCGTCCACATGTCACTGAGGAGGCCCCTGGACCAATGCACGCCCCACTGTGACCCCTTCCGCCCAGGCCCGGCCTCTCGGGGCCCTTGGGCCTTCTGGGGAGCAGGAGGCGTCTGCTGCAGCGGCTGAAGTTTGGAAGGTGAGGTATGCATGGGTGGGGCACGAGCTCCCCGCTCCAGCTGGCAGACGAGGAAGGGCTGAGGTTCCGACAGAAGGCAGACAGTTGGCCCCAAACTGCCCCTGGAGGACAGGTCCAGGGGGGCCTCTCACACTCACAAGCCGGGCAGCTGCCCCGAGGGCAGGCTGAGGTGGGGAACGAGGAGAAAAGCTCACCGGACTCGGCAGTCACCCCCCGCAGACTCCAGGTGTGAGAGCAGGGAGCCCAGGCCCAGCCCGGGAGCAGGCAGTCAGGGCTCCTTCCCAGAGTTCCAGGCGGGAAGCCGCAGCTGGGACACGCGGCTCACCACAGTCCTGTTAGCACCCGGCCTCAGCGGGCCGCACTGGGCGCGAGGGTGTGAGGCTCGGCCCGGGACAGCTGGCTCCCTCCGCAGGAGCCAGCGGCAGAAGGGTCCCGGTCCCCGCCCAGTCTTATAAGTGGACCCACTTGTTCCAATTGACCTCGTGAGGGAACACGCGGCCCAGGCGGAGGGTGCAGTCCAGGGTGGGCTCGTAGTACACCGTGGGGCTCTCGTCCTCGTTCAGGCTGGGGGCCTCCTCTGGCCCCTCGAACACCGGCTTAGAGAAGAGCGAGGGGGGCGCAGGCCTTCTCAGCAAGCGCTTTTTAATGCAGCCGAGGAACTCCAGGCCCTGGGGACACCACAAACAGGTTGGCGGTGAGTTCTCTGCGGGGCTTCTCAGAACAAGGGGACCCGGGACCTGGCCTCAAGCAAAGTCAAGGGAAGACCGTGACTGGCATTTCTACCCTGGGACAGTGCAGAGCCAGGACCACAGGCAAGCAGGCTCGCAGATGGGGTTGGTTTGGCTAAACGTGCCAACTTTCACACGCAACCTCCAGCCTCCGGCTCCCGTGAAGGACTGGGGTCCCAGGGAAGGCAGGGCTGGGGGCGTAAAAGGCCAGAGAGGACAGCTGTCCCCGAGAGCCGTGGGCCAGGGCCCAGGTTCCCCACCACCCATAGGGCTTGCTGCTCCCTGGCTGCCCGCGTGAGCTCAGGAGTAGTCTACAGAGTGTCAGAAGTAAGGCCCCGTGAAGGCAGAGCCAGCAGCCGGAGGCTGGGAAGGGTGCTGAGGGACAGGCGGGGGTGGGGCAAGGACCCCAGAGCAGGCCTACGGAGGCTACAGGCCCAGAGAAATGCTGACAACCACAACTGGGGCAGCCGCAGCGCTAAAGGGCAGAGAGAACTCGCCAGGCCACAAGGGCAGAGAAGGCAGTTAACACAGGCCGGGAGGGGAGGGCTGGCATGGGAGAAGGAGCCAGCTGCCTGCAAGGGAGCGGTGGGCCAGTGCCCGTATCTGTTGCCCGCTAGGAGTGGAGCCCACCCACGCAGAACCCACCCGGCGTGCCCACCGCCCCAGTCCTCAGAGGCAGCCAGGCCCAGGTCACCGAGGCGGGGGTCCGGGGAGAGCCAGGGCCGTACCTGCAGCAGCTCGAGCACGGCGATGGGCTGCAGGACGCCCTGGTAGTGCTGCAGCAGGCAGCTCTCGGGGATGCCGGGCCTGGTCATGATGTGGTACAGCACCGCCTCCATCATGCCCTTGCACACCGGCGTGTTCAGGTGGCCGTCCACGATGCGCCACGGGCGGCCGATGAAGCAGATGCTCTCGCAGTCCCTGTGGGGTGGAGATGGGCGTCGGGCTCAGGTCTCCAGGAAGGCTCTTCATGGCAGCTCTCGTTGCCTGCACCCCATCCCAGACCTCCCAAGATGGCATCACACTTACCTCTCCCGCACCGCCTGGGACACGCTGCTGGCCATGGGGCTCTCCGCCACACCTGGTAGCGGAGGGAGAGGATACAAGACACTCAGAGCGAGCCTGTCTCCCCCCACCCCCGGGTGTGAGGGTAAAGCAGTGAATGAGAGGACAGCACCCCTGACCTTCTTGGCCTCCATCCCACATGGTGGAGGCAACAGGGCCACCCCCAAAACACAGGCAAAAAACTGGAAGGGGCCTCGTGAGCAAGGGAGGTAGGTGGGACTTGTTCCCAGGACCCCGAGGAACCCCGGACCGGGGGGCAAGCAAGTGAGCACCTCATCTTCCCTCAGAAGCCCTGATGGCAAGCTGAGTGGGGGAAGCCCTCACGCAAATGGCTCCGAAGCAAAGATACCCTCGGCGCCCATAGGAAGAGTCCTGGGGGGCAGAGGCTGGCTGCTCCCACGAGCGCCAGCCCCTCAGGGGACGACCCCTGTTTCTGCATCTGCTTCCTTACACGCTGCCTGAGCACACACAAGCTTTCCAGCGCGGCCTCTAGAGCCTACAGCCTCTGCCCATCACTGAACACACAAAGGAGAGGTCTCTTCCCTTCCGGGTTAGGGGAGGAGAGGGGAAGTGAAGGCCCCTTTTCTGGCTCACAGCAGGGTCCCAGTCTGGGGGAGGGGTGGAGACAACCACCCAAGGAGAGGGAAGTGGGGGGAGGAGGCAGAGGAGACAGGGTTCTGTACCTGTGGGGTCTTCAGAGTCCTCTGGAGGCTGGACCTGATAGTTCAGCTGCTCTTGGGCTGGGGAGCTGGGTACCCCTGTATTCTCTTGGTCCACCTGCCCAGCCTCTGGTGCTCCTTGGGGAGGCTCCCCCACACCTGTGCCTTCAGGAGCTGCAGGCAGAGCAGGTGCCTGGGTTTCTGCTTCCTCCTCCACTCTGGGCTCAGAGCTGGGAGTCAAACGTACATCCTGGAGCGTGGGCCTCTTTGCGGGGGGATTCTGGGGACTGTGGGGGTCGGTTTCTCCACTCTGGCTGGCTGGGTTGGTGCTGGCCCATCTGGCACGCCTCTTGGTGCTCCTAGAACCCTGAGGTGGGGGTGCCTGGCTCTCAGAGGGGCCACCCCCACTAGAAGGCCCTTCCGAGGGTCTGGCCCAGGGGTCTTCTCTTTGAGCATCAGCATCCTCCACTTTGCCTTTCAGCCGTACCGAGTGCAGGAGCCAGGGCTGGGCGGAGGCCATGGTCACCAGGCGAACTGTGTTGCCGCCGACTTCTAGCACCTGGTGCTGCCCCAGGAGGTCCTAGGAAAAGCAGGGGGCACGCAGGGTCTGTGTGGGGCCTTGGCACATCAGGGTGGCATCTCCCACCTGATGCGTCGCCTGTTCTGACCGACTGGCTCTGGCTTCTGCCTTCACCACCCCAGGAGAGCAGGCTCACCTGGATGTAGTCGGTGAAGGTCCTGCTGCGCTCCCCATCTGTCTTCTCCAAGGCAGAGAAGCGTCTGCTCAGCTCCGCCCTGTCCACCCCGAAGCAACCCGCAGCCGCAATGGCCCCCTGGACCTCCAGGGCGGCAGACACGTCCTCGGCTGTATAGCCAGCCAGCTCCAGCCGGCAGACGAAGTCTTCCTGGCTGCAGGTGTCTTGGCTGTTGATCAGCCTGGTGAACATGTCGGGGAGGCAGGAGATGCCCACGGTGAGCTCCTCCAGGGAAGTGACTGTGAAGGTGATACGGACCAGGATCAGCCCTGCTAGGAGCCCCCTCCTCACAAGCGACACCCAGGCAGGACACACTGCAGCGTCCGACCACTGCTCCCCGAACAGTGGCTGGCTTCAGGGAGGACTGCTAGGAATCCCCAGGGTCAGGGGAGTCCTGCGATCTCACACCAAAGGGCACGGGGTAGCCTGAGGACCCCCGAGCTCTGGAGGAGGGGTGCTCAAATGAGGTGGCCGGGCCTCCCTTTCCTGATGCCCACATGTCCAGCTCTCCTCCTACACATCCCCGCTTTCCCAGTGATTTCTGAGATCATGGTCTGAGGCTGCCAATGCATGCTGCTGGCCAGCCTGCAGGTAGTAAGGAGACAGATGTGCTTATGAGACTGGAAGTAAGACTGCCCGGCGCCAACACCTGAACTGACTGAGGCAGGACGGGGTGGGGGTGGGGGGAGCAGGGCAGGGCAGGGGCCAAACATCTCATTGCACACAGAGGGGAGACGGTCTAACGTCCAGGGCGTAGGAAACAGTGTGACGTCATTTAAAGCTCCAGAGGTAATCGCTACAGCCAATAACCAGTGTGAAAAGAAGAGCTAAAGGAGACGCGAGAACGGACACAAGGCGAGCGCTCACCTTCCACAGTGAGTGTCAACAGCAAGCGCTTAAAAGTGTCACAGACTTACAGAGGGACAGGAGACAGCGGAAGGCCGCTGGAGCACGGGAGGGGGACAGCCCTTCCACACCCATTCCCCAGGCTGCTGACGCTCGCAGACACAGAGGCCGTCAGCGCCCACACAGAGTGAGGATGCCAGCGGGCACCAGGGGAGGCGTCTCAGGAGGCACACCCCTTGAGGACAAAGGCGTGTCTGTTTTGGTTTTGCCACGATCAGCGGGGGCTACTGGACGTGACCTTCTGCGGCCGGGGGCACGCAGAGGGGCCAGGACACCAGACGGGGCAGCACTCACCATCGAACCCGAGCCGCATGGGCACGGGGGTGCGGCGCAGCCGGAACTTCACCTGGCACGAGTTCACCACGATGCTGTCGTTGGGGTTGAGGTTGCGGGTGCTGACGATGCCGGGGGCACAGTAGCCCCTCATCAGCAGGTAGTTCGTGTGGGAGGCCTGGCGGCCTTTCACCTCAATGCTCCGGCGCTTGCCCCCCGAGCCTTCATCCAAGTCTTCCTCTTCGTCCTCATCCTCTTCCAGGGCCCCGTCCTTCCCCAAACTACAAGAGAAGCCACCTCAATCAGGAATGCTGCCGAGCTCTCCACAGCACTGCTGTCCTTCTGGTGTGCACTCCCCCTCCCGGGTGCCTCTGAGGTCCCCCTCAGCAACAGCCCACACCACATGTAGGCGCCCCGGCACCGGCTGCAAAGACCAGCATGGCTGCCCTCTGGTTCCTGCCCCTCAGCTGCCCCCCTCACTCCCCCAAGGTGCCCAAGCCCACACACGTCTGGGTCTTCGCAATTATAGCTCCTTCTGCTTGGAAACCTGCCTGGTCTCTGTCCTTTTTGGCCCCTATTTCCATGAAATCCCACTCAGTTCTGTCCGCACAGGAACTGTGGTAACCCCCCCTCTGCGCTGACTCCACCCAGCTGCCCTGTACGGGGCCTTCCCCTCGGCACAGCCACGCCAGTCTGGCTCCCCAGCGTGCGGTGGTGGCACCAGCAGTAACTGTAGGCCCCAGTTCCCAGCCCTCTGGCCCCCCATCCCTGGACGCCCAAAGTGCCCATACTCTCTGCCACCTTGCACGTCCAGTGCCCGCACAGCATCTGCGGCATCCAGGCTGCTGAGGCCTCGGCACTTACCCCTTATTAATGACCTCGCTCTCCACCAGTGAGCTGTCCACCACGACAATCTGCTCGGGGATCCTGATGTCCACGGCCACCATGCCCAGTGAGAAAAGGGTCAGGGCAGTCACACAGTGTCCTCCAGGGTCATCCAAAGAAAAGGCCACCAGGTCACTTGTGCAGTCATGACTATCCTGGTCTTTGAAGGCAAAGTTATCAGGTTGATCCAACTGGCCGGCAGCCCGGAGTCTGTCGAAGAACTGGAATGATTCTGTGCAAACGGAGCTTGGGAACCGCCATGTGAAAATCCTACAGACAGAAAGAAGGCAAGGGCCTCACTGAGGGACAGGATGCTGACAGCCTTCGGCTGGGTGGGCTGCGAGCGCTTCAAGTCACTCCAGTCAAGACTAAGCATAGCTTCCCCCTGCAGGCCTTCTTTTCACCACAGAGCCCGTGGCCCCACTCCCTGAGCACTTTCAAGGGGGCCCGGGTCTCTTCCGCTAGCCTCGTGCTCGATCCTCACAGGCGCTACGACACACAGGCGGCACTGGACCAGGGGAGCTGGGGCACTTGCTGTAATAACCCTCACACAAAGCAAGCCCTGGGCCAGACAGAGCCGGGCAGACAAGGATATGTGAGCCAGCACGGTCTCCATAGGTGACTGCAGAGTCCACCCTCGCCTCTGCCCGAACGTGTCACTTCCAGGATCCTGTATCAGTAGAGAGATCTATGGGTGACAGGTGATGAGAGGGACCAGAGCCTTCCTAATGTCTGACCACTGTCCCCTGGTTCACAGACGAGTCCAGAGAAGAGGCTCAAGGTCAAAGGGATTTTGCTGGACTTGAACCCTCTCCTCTGCTTCCCAGGCTGTAATTCTTCTGACTCTGTCAGTCACCACCCAGGAAGGCAAGGAGTGGGGGGGGTCACTGAGGTTGGGTGTCAAGGAAAGGAGCAAATGTCTGGAGTTCTGGATAGAGATGAGTACAAGAGACAACAAATCCTCGTTCAGTTGTCTTTCCATCTCTGAATGCAGACCTCAGCCTCAGTGCAGATCTGAGGATGGATAAGGAGACAGCACGGAGAAGGGCCAGTCTAGGCAAAGGGCTGTCCCAGGATGAGAATGTTCTACCAGCCTTCCGCTGTGTGCGGTTAAGGAGGCTGGTGGGGCAAACACCAGCATGTCTGCTGGCAGCGGTGAGGGATGCACCTTGAGAAAGGCCCCAGGAAGCAGATCCTCAACATTCCAGTTCACCGGTCAGACTGCCAAGGAGTCTTAAAACTATGTGGCAGCCTCGAAAGGAGGCGTGTGAGCCTGCAAGACTCGCCTGGAGCAGCTCCAAGCCGTGAGGACTAAGGACTGACTGCTGCTGCACCCCGCTGGGAGGGGACACTTTGAGCTGACCAATTATTCAATCAGAAGCTCATTTTACCCAATTCAACAAGAGAAAGGGAAGCAAACTAGCTGCATATGCTGGTGAAGGTCCTTAAACCCAGTACTACAAATGTCCGGGATCTCAGTCGCCCCCCGCCAGCTCAGAGGCTACGGCTGGGCTCACCTGTAGTAGGTCTGGGACAGCTGGTAGGACATGGGCACGAAGGGCAAGGCCCGGTTTTTCTTTGGGCCCAGTGTGTGGTTGACCCGGCGCCGGTTGACCAAGCTCCTTTTCTGGCACTCCATGAAGGCCTTGACGAGAATCTGGTCCTTATACTCTCGGTAGAGGCGGAATGTCTGTGACAGAGCAAGGCGCATGTACATGAGTGCTCTCCAGCCAGCCAGAGAGGGAGGAGGGCGGCGCACGGAAGCCTGACTGGTTGTCTACCAGGAAGTAACTGACAGGGGAACGTGGGGAGGATGGGTGGTCGGTCAGGAGGGGTCAGGGAGAGTGCCTGGAGGAAGCCACAGTCCCGACTGTCAACCACCACGTCACACCTCAGACCACAGTGAGGACAGACAAGGGGACAGAGTGAAGGTTCTAAGGTGCCCCACACCTACTTATCTGGGTGCAAAGACAGTGGGAGTCAGTGCAGAAACCACTGAGACCACTCTTTATCTTACCCTCACCCAAGCACACACTGTGTCTGACTGGCTCCACCCCCAAGTATTTCCAAACACACTGCCGCATGCAGCCACACACATCACTGCCCACTAAGCCAGCCAGAGCTAGATAAGCAGGGTGCCCTGCTTAGCCTCCACACAGAGCCCCTTCCCACCCCGTCTTCCTAGTAACCCACGTAAAAGGGGCCGCTTGGGAAGCATTTGCCGTACCCACGCTGGGTCTCACAGTGCCCAGGGCTTCCCCAAGGTAGCCGTGGCCCCGGAGGGACAGGTAGCACACCCCTCTTGGGACCCCATTCCTCTACTGACTGCAGTCTCTGGGGTCAGGCTAGAGCCCAAGTGCTAAAAGCTCGCCAACGGACTCCAAGGTTCCCCAATATTTGAGACATCAGTGGAATTAGAAGTAGTATCAGCCCCGTTTTCCGATTTCTTCCCCCCACCTTCCAAACTGGGCTGATATAATAACGTAGACTAGAGAGTCGATGTCCAGGCTGAGAGATGAAACCCAAACTAACTATCACAGCGTTCAAACTGGAGAAAATCGGCCCGCTCAGTGCAGGGGAAGCCCCGCAGCTCTTCATTGTTGGGGCCTGGCGGCCACACCGACTGAACAACAGGTAATCCTAGGCACATGGTTTTTTCTGAACCTCAAGTTTCCAGATTTTAAGAGGCCTAATATCACACCTTCCCAGACTCAACATGGGGTTAAAAGAGCTATGCCTCCCCTCCCTCTCCCATCCCATGTGTTCATGACAAAGCAGCAATGGCGGTGCTAGCAAGTTCTCAGGAAACAGATGAGACTCACTGCCCACAGAAAGGCATTTCCCTCCAGCAGTCAGGACACCTGCACACAGCCAGCCGCCATGTGGAAAGCAGGCAGGGCAGCCCCGCGATGCAGGGCCCCATCCTGCCTCAGTCCCTCATTGGCCTAACTCTCTGCCTTAGACGCCACACTTCAGCATGGGGAGAACTCTGGAGGGCCCCGGATCCTGTAGCCACACCTCAGAGATGAAAGGGGTGAGGGTCAGAGCCTTGGGAGTAATCGGGCCCCGCGACAGCACTGTTGAGATGAGGAGCAGGAGCCTCCCCCGGCACCAGCTCTGGCATGGAACCACTCACCTGGAAGGACTGGCAGGACTTCATCTGGCTGTCCGAGAGGGCCAGCGTGCTCTGGATTAGGTTCTGGAGCACCAGAAAGTGGATGTCATCCATGCTGCAAGGGGGAGCAGAGCAACGTGAGACCACAGGCCATGGCAGTCCCACTGCTGACCCTAGGGTTCTTGTGACAACGGTTTCCAATCTCTCAGCAGTGACTTCAACGCCAATAACGGCCTAGAAACCTTAACAAAATAAATGGTGGCTTTCAGCCTTCCTAACTGGCCCATTTTTGCAGGAAAGAAAGCTTTAGTCTAGTGGGTATACGGTAAGATAACAGGAAAACAGGCTTAAATGATGGGTAGGAAGTTGTTGGTACTTATGTTTTCTTTCCATCCAATTTTAAACAAGTTTCTCCCCAACATGGCTTCTCACTGATTTACAGGGCAGAAATCAAACTGAGTACTAGCTATTCCCATTGGAAAACATAAAGCTGAGCTTCCCAACCAGTTTTGCTTGGGAAGCCCACAGCCGAGGAGTCCCGACGCCCTGCGGAGGCTAGGCCAGCCACACGCGCAGTCAGGGGCTGGCGAGCTAGACGGGCTCTGCCACACCCTCAGCTCTAACTGAAGCATGAAAGCAGCGCAGATGACACACAGAAGGGAAAGGGCTGGACTCCAGCACAACGCGAACTTCCCCAAACTGACGATGGGCCGGAGCGGGTACCGCCGGAACCCCGGCTGGCACTCAGCCCAGGAACCACACTCTACCCAGCACTTGCCTTTTAAGTTCATCCTCTTTCCTGATTTGGCCCTTTTCATCTCCAATCGCCAACACTCGGTATCTGTGTGAGAGACAATAGGGCGGTCAGGGGGGCGCAGCCAGCCTCCACTGACACAGGTGACACTCCTCGGGACAGAGATCCGCTGGCTAAAATGTTACTCACGGAAGGTCAGGTATGTAGGTGCAAACTAGGAATAAGAAAAAGCCATGTCCTGCCCAGCGAACCACCATGTTATAAAAATGAGGGTCAAGAGAATAACATTCACTCACTGAGGGACGTAGGAGGAGACGCGTGGCCAGGAGCCCGGCTGGCTATGGGAGGAAGAGGCCAGAACCACAGGCTCATTATGATTAAAAACAAGTGCAAGAAAAAAGACCAGAAGAAATGCCCAAAAAGAGAGTCAGCAGGTATTTCCCTGCTGCTTTTTGAGCTTCACGTAACCTAATTTTATTGTCAGACATTTCTTTGGTTTCCACAAAATTCTAAGTTCGCCTTTGAGACAGTGAATTCTTCCTAAAACTTAGTAACAAGAAAAGCATCTTCTAGAAAACATGTGAACCATATTGAGCAGAAACAAGTAAGTACTTGGAATGGTTTTCTTTTTTGCTTTGTCCACTGGCCCGCTCACTATCAAGGTTGGTGTCAACTATGATAGTGGGAACTTGTCCTCTCCTCTCAGTGATTTATGAACTATCCTTTAAAGATCTCCCACTGGTCCCATGTGCGGAATGTAGAGAAACATAACAAAAGGATCAATCAAAGCCAAACCAATCACAACATCTGACACATGACTGAGACAGGGGTGGTTTGGAGTGCGGAGAGAGGGGCTGATGGAAAGTGGTGGCAGGTTACTGGGGCACTGGTGATAGTACCAAACGGTGTGAAGGTACATGTCATGGAGGTTTGAACCTCCAACCCCCAGAGCAGATACAAAGATGTAAACCTACTTTACCTCAATAAGCATACTCTGGAAATAACAAAACATAAAATAAATATCTCTGTCTTCTTTCATGCCCCACAATCTTACTGAAAATACATGGAGATACAAATTATAGAAGGTAAACAGGTCATTAAAAACATCTTTTAGATTGAATATATACCCTTACATCTGAGAGTTCTGCAGAACAGTTAATGGCAAAAGCAAAAGCCCACCAATCAGCTGTCAGAGTGTCAAATCTAAAAATGACCACCAATGGCACCTGCAGTCTGGCATTCAGCAGGCACCACATGATGTGCTGAATGATTGAAAGGGTAAGTTCTCTGCTGGAACACAAAGGGTTAATTGCAAAGGCCTCCTACAGCCTACAAACAGAAGTTGAAGCCAGGCACGGTGGCTTGTGCCTGTAAGCTTCAGCCTATGAAGCAGCCAGGGCTAGGGATCGCGGTTCGAGTCCCGCCTGGGGCCCGTAGCGAGACCTAGTTCCAAAAAATAGCAGAGCGTGGTGGCGCGCACCTGTCATCCCAGCTACCTGGGAAGCTGAGGCTGGGGATGCTTGAGTCTGTGGTACCTCGGGCAACGAGAGCCTGCGGTTCCACGGGCAAAAATAGCGAGACCTAGTCTCCAAAAAAAAAAAAAAAAAAACCCAGAAGCTGAGGGGTGAACAACCTCTCTTTATAGGAAGAAATTCAAGGTGCCATGAGAGAAGATGAGGGGTGGAGTCTGGAGAGACAGCAGGCCAAGGGGACCTGCTGACCAGGGAGACATCCATGGCGTCCAGGCTGGTGACTGTCTCCTGCCCCAGGAGGATCACACAGACCTTCCCAGAAGAACCTTACCTTGCAAACAGCTCCTGGAGTGTGTCTGGGATTTCAAGGTTAGGATTCTTTAGGGCAGAACTGAATTTTTCCTTAAGCTTCTCCACAAATTCTTTAAACTCGGTGGCACAAACCTTTCAACACAAGAGAAGATGTTAAATCCTTCCTTTCCTGAAGGGAGGTTTCACTGAGACACAAAAGGCTTCTGGGAAAGCAGTCCCTCTCTTCTACAAAGGTCTAGTGGCCCATGCAGTCTCTCCCCTCACTTCTGTCTGCGGGGATTCCGTGGTGAGGACCTGGGCTCCAACAGTCACCTGACAGCCGAGGTGACTGGCTTGAGGTAAGAAAGCTGACTGCTAGGGATCTGGGGTGACATGAAAATGAACCTGATGGCATCTCTGCTTTGCTGCAGACCCAGACTGCCCACCTCTGGGCTGCTAGTGTGTGGGAAGAAAAGCCTTCAGTTGCTATTAGGTTGTTGCTTTTCTCATTTGCATCAAGTGTTCCCCTGATGCCCCCTCCATGATGTCAGCAGACCCAGGCTTCCCTCAGAGCAGCCGCACTCTTCTGCGCTACCTGCTTACACCACTGTCTGTCCACTGCCCTGGACTCCCTGAGGGGAGGGCTGCATCTTCATTGCGAATTGCCCCCCTCAACCGCAACAATGAGCAGGGCATGAACAGAGCCAACAAGCAGAGAAGTCGGGATAGGAAGGCCAACTCCCACCCCCCCCCCCCCCCCCGCAGAATGCTCAGAGAGAAACTTGCACCCTCCCTGCAGAGCTCCCGGAAGCCTAACTGCTTGCACTTTCTAAAGGACTGCCCTATTTTCTTAGCAGAAGAGGCCCAAACACGCAGGCCTGCTAAGCAGTGTGTCAAATTCTAATCGCCTTAAGAACAGAGACTGAGCTAGAGCAAACGAGATCCAAAGTCAAAGAACCGACAAGTGGTTTTCCCAAGTGAGCAGGAAAAAGCCCATGTCTGCCCGGCTGGACCAGAGGCCAGTCCAGTGGCTGCAAGGGGACCCACCTTTGGGTCTTCATAGTCACATTTCCGGTTCATGAAATCTCCAACCAGAGCCTTGTCCTGGTACACCTCGGCAAGGCAAACCCTGCAGACAGCACAAAAGTGAAGCCCTGGTTGTCATGATGTCTACGCTCAGAACCGTCACTTCCATCCAAACGATTCTAGCCTAAGCTCAGCGAGCAGTGTGACTTACCATGTGCCTGCCGAGTGATGACAGCTTGTAAACGCGAAGGAGCTTGGTCAGCCCAAGGTGGGCCTCACGGCTCACACTTTATACCCTGGCTCCTCTGAGCTTCTCTCCTCCATGTGTGAACAGAGAATAGCCACACCCACCTGCCTCTCACAGGGACCTGGCCTATCACAGGTGACCAAATCAGGTGACCTAAGTGAAAGCGCCCTGAGGGGTCAGTATGTGAAGCGACTTTGTAACTAGGAGCTCTAACTCTCCCTGGCAGCAGCTGTCCACTCCACAAATCCTCACACCTCCAGGATACAAGGAGAGCCTGACGTGCCCAAAAGGAAGTGAAAGGGAAGCAGCCAGCATTTGCTGGGTGCTCAGGGGCCAGCCACTCCGGTCACAGAGAGCTTGCAAGGGAGAGGCTGTGACTCCATTTTATAGGTCAGTAAGTTACAGGCCCGAGGTTACACAAGCCCCACGGGCTGGGCAGGGAGGAGGGGTGCGGCTCGTGTCGACATCATCATTCTCTTCACAGTGAGAAAAAACTGCCTCCAAGGAGATCACCACCCCGTCCCAGGGCCCACAGCGCCCACGGCTTCCACAAGGAGTCAGAGACTCAGCCTGCCGCCCTGCATCCCCTCAGGCTGCACTGCCCTGGGCTGCTGCGGGACGAGGCCAGGGCCCAAGCACCAGCTCGTCACTCACTAACAATCATGTCACTGGCCAACTGGGCCTGTTTCCTCTCAAAAAAGAGGAGTGTGACCAGGCGAGAAACTTCGTCCAAGATTCTGTGCGCAGAGGAATGGCTGCCCTCGGCCCCGCTGCTGCCTAACCTGGTGATTCTCTACAGGCACGACTGGTCCCCAGGGGACAACAGAACATTTCTGGTTGTCACAACGGTGTTGGTGTTGGTGGTGGTGGGGGGCAGGCCCAGAATCTCATGGGTAGAGGCGGGGATGCCCCCACACGCCCTCCAGTGCACAGCACGTGCCTCTGCCTTCACCATTATTTATGTGATATCCATCCGGTTCCTCGCCTGCTCAGCCTCAGTCCTTTCATCGGTAACAAAAACTAAAGGCAGCGACTGCAGGGGCTGTTCTGAAATCTCAATGGCACCAAGCATGTGGGAGTGCCCAGGATCCCAGAAGCCCTCAAAACTAACTAAAAACTCCGGTCCCTGACAGGCCACCGGTGGTGAGCTACAGGGCAGCCGCATTTTACGCTGGTTCCCGAAGCCAATGAGATCAGAGAATGGAGCAGGAGCAATGGAATGACCCTGTCCTGGAGTTGGAAAAGCTCAGAAAGGCTTACTTATAGTTCAGGTAGGCTTGCGGATTCTTGATGATAAAGCGAGCTCTTCGTCCAACTGAATGAGATGTTTTATCCAAAGACTCTTCTAAAGATGCGTGCAAAATGTCCCGCACGACCTGCCAGGGGACAAACGGGCCCTTCACCTGGAGCAAACAAAGAATCAAGATGGAGAATCAGTACTGCAGAGCCGACAGTATGGGTCATGAACACAAAGGGATGGGGGGAGGTGTGATCGGTGGAGCCTCTGGTCTCAGCGGACACTCAAAATTCACTTCGCATCCACTCAGTCCCATTTCCCGGGCACTGACGGTGTCTGGCAAAGACCAAGGGGCTGGTGGAGAAGAATTAGTCAGGCCTCAACGTCCAGTGGAGTAAGAGGCTCGTTGGGCAAGTCACAGAGATGCTCGGTGTCGGGGAACACATGGGTGAGGGGAGGTGCTGAGCACAGTGGAGCACTTAGTGAGGGCTACAAAGGCCTGACTGCACATGCTGGGTGCTTGTGTGCTGCAGCGGAACCAGGATGCACTGCACGAGCAGGCCCCAGGGGGCCACCTCAGCCAGCGCAGAGGGAGGCAGAGCTGTGCTAAGCAAGGGGCTTGATGACAAGGTTATTTCCTCATAGTCCTGGAAGGAGGTGGCCAGAGAATATGGTGTAAGTCAAGTGAGTAAGTGGGGAAGATCCACTGATTCAGGCAGTGCAATGTCGTCTCGAGGGTCTTCCTTGCAGAAAGGCTTGGGTTGGAATTCAGAAGGGGACTGAGGGTGAAAGAATCTGGGGAAATGGTCAAGAAAAGGGTTCTAATGAGCCTATGGACCAAGAGCATGCTGGGAACTGGGTTTTGGGGTTTCTCTCGCCAGGCCTGGCTGTGAACAGGCTAACGGAGAGGACGCTGAGGAAGTTGCCTGACCTGCTCCACCTGGAGGTACCTGGAAGGGTCCCTGAGCTGAGGACAGAGCTCACTCTCCTGGCAGCATCTGCGAACAAACTCGACGGGAAGCTCTCTCCCGTGCCTCGCTGCGAACTGGGAAGATCAGTGCAGCACAACAGGACGAGAGCAGACAGACAGCCTAGGGGTCAGTGAGTGCTCTGTGGTGACAAGATGAGCTCTGGCTCAGGCTGTGGGGGGCAGCAACATCAGAGGAAAGAGGACGCATTTAAAAGACAGAGGACAAGCCCCTCCCCACTGATGGGGACTTGGGGACCAGCTGGAGCACGCCATGAGCGGCAGGAGCTGGGGAGAGGAAGGCGGGATCCTGAGTCACAAGAAGGGAGAAGAGCCAAGTCCAAGGCCACGGTCGCCTCCACACTGACCGAGTGATCCTGCAGGGGGCACCTGGCACCAGGCTAGGGGCTGCGGCTACGAAAACAAAGCCTCTCTGCCTGGAGGAGCAGCCACTGCAGGAGGCCAGGAGGGGCCAGGAGCGACAGCAGCAGTTGCAAAGCAGCTCTCAGAGGGCAGAGAGGGAACACAGTAATGACTTCCTTTTGGGAGGATCAGTGAAGCCTTGCCAGGGACGGTAAGCCGTTTCTGAGAGATAAACAGGAGTTTTTCAGGCAGATGAGGACAGGAGGAGGGGAGCAGGGCAGGACCGCAGTCACAGTGAAGCCACAGCACAGCTCTGAGCTTCCAGCTGCTCAAAGGACCACCTGCGGCAGCGGAAGGCCAGAAAGGAGAACGCGGAAGGAGAAGGAGTGCAGGGTCACGGGACTAGGGGGCAATGCTCTTGCCAGCGGCCTGCCTGGGAAGATGAGGGGTCTAGCGGAGGCAGGAGAGAGCACTCCTGACAGGAGGAAAGCAAGCCAGGGGGCGGGGTGGGAAGCAGGGGCCCACCTTGGTGTTGAGGACGTTGCTGGCAATGCGGCAGAGCATGAGCAGCCCGTCCTCCTGCACAGACCAGGTGACGCGCAGCCGGGTCATCCTCTGCAGCGCGCTCTGGTCAGCCTCGTCGTGGTAGCGCAGCTTTTTGTTTTTTGCTTCCGGGAGCTCTTCTGGGAACAAAGAGAAAGGGTGCCTCTAACGTCCTGTCTGGAGCTGTCCCTCTGCTGAGGGAAGGTTCCAATCCAACTAGCAGGCCCTGACCCGGGGTGCTGGGGCGCAGAACCTCACTGTGCTGAAGGAAGCACAGACTTGGGAGAAGCCTGTCAGGTTTCTTGTCACCTCTTTTCCTCATTTCTCCTTGGTGAAGTTTCATGGTAACAGGCGGGGTAGCCCGAAGCGGCCTCGCAGTAGTTACTCTCCAACGCCCCCCACTGGGGCACAGCACCCTCTGAAGGCGCTAGCGGAGCCTGGGAAGCATGCTCACACCTGCACGGCAGGCCCAACACCCAGTCCCCTGCGCAGGGCCCTGGAGACACAGACCGAGCACTGTGCACTGTGGGGACAAGGCCCACTCACAGGGCTGCCTGGAGAGAACGAGACTAGGCACAAACAGCACAGTGTCAGCCACAGACAACCAAGAGTCTAAGAGATACTCTTCCTGGGGAATGCTGGAGAACCCCTTTGCTCTAGCTGAGGAAACCCAAAGCACAGCACGCTCCACCTTGCCCAAAGTCACACGACCCAGGAAGCAGCAGACCCTGGGCCTCAGCCTTGAGTTCCCAACCACCAGGTGTTTGAGGTCTCCAAGCTGGAGGGAGACACTGGCGGCGGTTTCAGGAGGCACGCACCATTTGCTATTGCCGGTTCCAAAAGACCTTTTACTGACTTTCCTCAAACTAAGGCAAAAGTGGATTAGAAGACTCAAGACGCTAAGTGAAGCCACCATTCTGCCTCATACGAGTCCCATCTTGTGAGCCACACTGCCTATTCAACACCCAGACACTGTCCATACGGGCTGACCCATGTGGCCATGTGGCCATCCCAAAATAGCCCACCGAAAGGCAAGACTACTTGCTCTGAACACCAGCCAAACCAGTTGCTGACAACTGGCTTCCAGGCAAGCATTCTGCTTCCTCTGGAAAAGCAGCAGCTCTCGGATCATTGTTGAAACACAGAGCACTCAAATGACGTACAATGGCCTAGAAAAATAGGTACCAGCCTCCTGGCTGCCCTCCTGTCCACCTCAGTGGCACACACTGCCCGGATGGGGAGTCTGACTGGCAGCCTAGAGGCCTCACCCTCAGGGGGTGTGTGAGGCTGGAGAGACTTTGAGGGGCATCAACGATGCCCTCCTTTCTGCTATTTTACAAGACAACGAAACTGGACTGTAGTTTCACTGGCACCAGTGCCTTAGTTTGAGGAAAGTCAGTAAAAGTTTGACCGGCAAACCAACAGAATAACAGGGTTCTGGCTGCTTGTGTTGAGGGTGTAGTGCCACATACTGCCACACCGGTGGGTCATGGTGAGGCCTGGCACGCGCATGCGCACACACACACGAGCAAGGGGAAACCTCTTTTCTTTCTCTTTATCTTCTTTGCAGGGTCCTTCTTTAGCCGTTTCCGCTTCTGGTTCTTCCCACCCCTCACTCTGCGGTTTCTGTCCAGCACGGGCTCCTGGTCCATGTCACACTGCTCTTCCCTGTCAGCACAGAGCTCAGCTCCTGTTCGCGCGTCTCCCCAGATATTCAGTCTGCCATTGCCTACAAATGATCACAGATCAGCCTGTCAAGGTGAGCTGCGCAAAGGCCAGAGCCAAACGAGATGTCGGGTGGCTGGCTCTCCCTGGGACCAGGGACATTTTAGGGTGAACTCTCAGCACACATACCTCCAGCACTGAGTGGCATCGGGCGCTTCGACAGAAATGTCTGGAGCCTCACCGTGAGACCATTCTCTGAAGTGGAGCTCTCCTGAGACACAAGCACACCGGGGGAAGATGGCAAGAGCTTCCACAAACCCCAGGAACCCAGAGCACAGAGAAACAAGCATGCAGGACCCTGACTGAGGAGCACAGGACAGTTGGGGGGAAAAGGGGGGGAACTATGGTGAATGTGCCTGGCGGAGCAGAGGGGCACCCCTGTAGCCACTTTCTGACATGCACACCACCCCTCGTATGGCATTTCTCTCAAGCTATCTGTTCCTTCTTTAAAAAGGAACACCTGCCCATGACGCACAGGTAAGGATCTGTTGAAAAGTAACAGTCCAAATAGATACTTAAGGGGCCTGATGTATGTTTATTACAAAAGGAAGTAAATACTGTCTCTGGTTAATTCCTGATTTACTAATTCAGACACTGTGAGCCTAGAAGGGGAGAGGTGCTCCCACCACCCCTGCAGATCTGGACGGATGCCCACACCTCAAAAGCCCACCTTTTTGGCCTTGTTGATGATATAGCTGGTCCAGATCCAGTTGCGCTTTAGATGTCCATAGAAGCTAGAATCGAGCCCAGCGGCCCCCAGCCCGTCTCCCGGGATCAGGCCTTTATCCACCACCTCACGGCTCCCGCTGACAAAACAAGAAACACAAAGAATAAGCCTCCCTTGGAGACCGTTATGTGGACTGGGCCCAGGGGCATCAATTTGCAGCCTCTACACCAGACTCAGGCCCCCCCATATCTGAAGCAGAAGTGGGCCTGCAGGCTGCCCCCCACCCCCCCTCGCTCGCCCCGACAGCCGAGGGAGGCACGCACATGGTGTACTCCATCAGGGCGCACTTGCGCTCCAGGTTGTGCTTGTCCACGGCGTTCTCCTGCTCCTTCTGCAGGCTGCCTTCCTCGTCGCTGCCCGGGTCCACGCCGCTGTTCTTCCTGACCCGCGGGTAACGAACCACACCTGTGAAAGCAAACAGGTCCGGCTGTGGGCCTCTGGCTGTGGGCCAGCGAGCGGATTCCGAGCAAAGGACGCTCACCGGGAGGGAGGGGCCCGAACCTCGCCGAACCTCCTGCACAAAATACCTCAGAACTGGTGTCAGGAGTGGGACACCACAACCCTGGTGGGCAAGCCTGGGCACAGGATCTGTAGGCCCAACTGTAAGTGGGGGGCAAGCAGGCAGTTCGGGTACCCAACAAGCTCAGGGTGTCTATGAGCAAAGGACCCCTTGGCTTCCTTCCTGAGGGGAGGCGACAGGGCGTCATGGAGAGGGAGAGTTTTGGATGCCAGCACAGCAGGGCACGAAATGAGAAGGGGTGCCCCCTGGTGGTGGTGGTGGCAGGCACAGGACAGGGTGGATCTGGACAGAGTGTGAGGCAGCGCCAGTTTCCTGGGACCTTCTGGGCTCCAGGAGCTGCCAGATGTCTCCTGAGGGCCAACAGGTAGATTAACGCAGCTGAGAAGGTACACTCAGTAATCCCACAGGAAAGAAAGCAGCTTTCTTAGGAGAATGTATAATGCAGCATAAAAGCCACTGCTTGACTAAGGGACAGGAAGGTCAAATGGGGATTTGCAGACCCCTCTGAACCAGCTCCATGAAGGCCCAGGCTAGGTGCTGTGGCCTGGGAAGGGGTGAGGAGCCAGCGGAAAGCACCTGGGCCCTTGGCATCTCAGTCTGAGCTTTACAGAGACAGCCTGGCCCAGCTCCACCTGGGTGCCAAGAGGCAGTGGTGGTGTTTCCAACTGGGAAATGAAGAAACTAAGGTTCAGGAGTACAAAGACCCAAGGTCATTCATTTAGCGGGACAGGTGAACCCAGAAAACTCAAAGCAGTGCTGCTCATGCATATCATGAAGCTGCTTGTCAGAAAGCAGGTTTAGGACCGCCCCTATCTGCACATCCAAGTCTCTGGCCCAAGCTCAGAAATGCACATTTTCACAGGCTCTGCAGAGGCCCCTTGGGCAGACTCACAGTCAGGGCACCCCAGCTTTACAGGCTGTGCAAGCCTTCTTACATGATATCTTCCCCTTCGACCTTAGGCAGAACTACCCCAGCCTTTTGATGAATGAAAGCCTGATTAAGGGACTCCACAGCCTCCCACACTCGTGCTCCCAAACAGTAAAAGGAATGAAAACTCCTGGAAAACTCTGGAGCAAATAATATACAGGTTCAAATTTTCACCTATGTGTCAGATGGGGAATGAGGACACTTTAAAGACCGGAAATAGTAAAAGGCTGGCTCACCGCCAGAGGCAAGAGGATTCCACGAAACACACTGTCCTCAAATTTGTCCGGACTCATTAAAGATGATAAAGACGAGTTAGAGCTACAACACGGCCTTCCCCCACTGGCATGAACAATGCTACCAAATAAATGTGTGGCTCCTGCTTTGCAACAGTGCTCTTTCCACTCCAGGGACAGGAGAAGACGACAGGCCTCCTATCCCAGTTGCAAATTGAAAAGTATTTCTCTTATCAGAAGGGACAAAGATGGACCAGATGGAAACTGACTTACAGGAAAGAGAGTCAGACTGGAGAGTCCAGACTTCCAGGAACCCTCTATTCATCAATAAGCATTTACGGAAGGTCAACTGTGTGCTAGGCACTTTGAAACTCCCCAGGGAGGAAGGCGAATTTCCTGTGCTCACAGAATTCAGAGAATGCAATCACATGAGGACAGCAGAGCTGCTCGGAAGGCTTCCTCTAAGAGGGGATGTCTGAAGCAGGCATGACCCTGGGAGGTTAGCAGAGTTGCCAGGCGACCTTCTAGATGGAGAAGAACAGAGGCTTATCCAAAGGCCCAAGCTCCAACAGAGCTCCCAGCTGTCCTCTCCTTCCACTGTGCCAGTGCACATCACCCGTGGACACACATCGCAGCCCCACAGTGGACACCCTGCTTCTATCCCTGTGCCTCGGTCATGCTCCACACAGCCGCCTGGGTGAGTCTTGAGAACCTGAGCCCACTTCTCCTTGCTCACTCCCATGCACTGCTGCTCTCAGGACCCTCTCCTACCCTGCAAGGGCCCCGGAGGCTGGCTCTCCCTGACTTCTCAATCTCAGTGACTTCTTCACTTCCCACTCTCTGCCCACCAGCTGCCCCTTCTGTTTCTTAACACCCAGAAGGTGGGTGGGGAAGGACTCTGTCCTGCTGCTTCCCCTGCCTGGAACGCTCTTCCCCAGTCTGGCCTGATAGCAGCCTTTGACAGTTAACTCACAGGTCTCCTACCGCAGAAAGGCTACTCCTGACCATCTTGTTAAAATGCTTGTCATTCCAGTCTATCACACTCTCTCTCTCTGTGTCTGTGTGTGTGTGTGTGCGCGTGTGTGCGCATGTGTTGTCCCTGACAATGGAGGTCTCAAGAAGGCAGGGCTACTAAAAAACTAATGAGAAAGGATGGAGATATAATGGAGCTGCTCATGCTACCTGGGGTGTGGGAGCTGGGCGCTCAAAGAGTTACCCACCACTCCACCTCCCCAAGGAGCTCCAGGGACACGCTCAGCCTGGGGAGCAGTCTAAATACCCCAGGCTAAGTGGCTTCTGGTGTCTTCTGGCTCTGAATCCCAGCTGCCCCACAGAAAGGAGGGAAACACTGAGTACCTAAGGGGGTGTTGAGGCAGACGCACTGCAGATCGAACCAGTAGTTCTCCACATCCTGCATGGTGTTCAGGACATAGAGGCGCCTTTCAAAGGGCCGGCTGCTGTGGGCAAGGTTGTAGTGTGGGTCACAGATGGTGGTGTCCACGATGACCGCGTTCTTCTTCAAGAAAAGAAAGACCTGCAAGAGATGGGAGGGCGTCAACAGCCTGGGGTCAGCAGCCTGGCATCGGCGGCCTGGAAAATGCACGCACCAACAGCCCCCTGCACTGGGGATTGGGAGGCATTACCTGATCTTTATCCTGAAATTTCTCGGTGGGGCCAAACTGGAGCAAACCCATGCAGCACAGCCTCTGAAGGCTCTCCACCACAGAAAAAATGTAGCGTCTAGAAAACAGGGGTGTGTGGTCAAGTCGTACACTCAGCAGGCTCTGAAGGTCTGCAGCTGGAGGCACGGTCTCAGGGACTCGACTGTACTGAGCCCAGAACCAGCCTCCCCAACACGCAACTAGGCACCCACCAGGCTTTGGCTTAGAACGTAACGAAAAAAAACCACTCCAGTACTCGGATGGCAGCAGATTTTACTCTAAAAGAACTTTGAAATCAAGTAAAGAAACACACCAACCCACAGTTCATCAGCCCTGCACTGGTTGTAGAAGACTCAAGACGGCTGGGCTCAGGAAAACCTTGAGTTTCTACAACCTGAAAGATGGAACCTATGTTCTCTGGTATTCTCTTCCTGGTCCATGGTCACTCAGAAGCCCAACTTCAAGGGCTTGCTGGGGCTCGCAGTCATTCTGCAGCAGTTTCAGGGACTCACCTCTTGTACAGAAGCTGCTGCCGGATGGGTCTGGGGAGAAATCGAATCAGTGTGTGCTTCTTCAGAGGGTCGTCCAGGAACTCCTCGAGGTTGTCCACCTAAGAGGAGGTGTTCAGGTTCTGCTTACCCACAGGGCTGGAGTAGCAAACATTTTGGAAAATGCTACCACTGCTTTCGGGCTATGGCCTCGCTGAACCTGCCCATTAGATGCTTAGTGAGTGCTCCCTCCTTTTTGTCCCTCCCTGCCCCCAGCCCCACATCCCTGCTTCCAGTCTGTCACTCCTCACTCCCTCAGCTGCAATGACGGGTGTACACATACACTGCTGGTGGGCATACAAATCGCAGAAATATGTTTTGAGAATATAGGGAAATAGGGAAACGTCTGTTTTTCAAAAAGGTGGATAATGCTCATTCCCTTGGAAGTCAGTGATTCTTTATTATTAATCAGTTTGTTGTTTCCATATTTTTATATACACACACACACACACACACACACACACACACACACATGCACACACATATTTATACTACATCACTGCATTCCCCAGGGTTCTCCTTCTACCTTATCACCCATGAACCTTCATCTTGATCTTGTGCTCCTCCCTTCCCTGATTTCTCCCTCCTCCCTCCCCTCTTTCCCTCCCTAGTTGCTTGCCCCAGTTCTGTTGTCGGCTTGTTTTGACTTTTTCTTGGCCTTTTGTTAGTCCTATCTGCCATCCATGGGTGAGACCATATGGTTTCTGTCTTTTTTTATCTGACTTATTTCTGCTAATATGATTCCCTCTGGGTCCATCCATGTTATCATAAATGAGCCATATTTGTCAGTTTTAATTGCAGAATAATATTCCATTGTGTAAACAGAACACATTTTTTTCAACCATTCATCATTTTGGGACATTCGGGTTGTTTCCAACATCCTGGCTATTGTAAATAGTTGGAGGCCAGTGATTCTACTTTGATCTTTACCCTAAGAGAAAAAATTGGGCACTATGACAAAATAAGTTCATCCACCAAAGGGTTTTCATCAATACGCCAATTATAATACCAAGAAATTGGAATTTAAATGCCTAAAAATAGAGTTTGGGTTAAATAAATGAGGATATGTATACAGAAAGAAATACTATAAATTTCCCTAATAGCAAGCTAAAACTCAAAGTGGAAAATACAAAAATAAGAAAAGTAAATACAGTCCAGTCAAGTCAGCTTTCTTTTAGAAAGGGAGATCTCACAATACACACATACAAAATAAAAATGTAGCATAGAAAAAAAATGAAAGAAAATCTAAAAACACCAGCAATGAAGTTATAATTTAAATGTTTTCCTCTTTCTGTATTTACCATATTTCTAAAAAACACCATATTATTATACAATAATTAACTCTGTCATTGATCTACTTAAAAGAATAGGTTTGAAGTACTTTCCTTGATCCACCTGACCACACTAAGCGACCACACACCCCTCTATTCATCCAATCTACTTTCTGTCAGTCCTTCCTTCCCACCCATCCTGTCTTGGCTTCTGACTGATTTATTTAGAGGAACAAATTTGTCCATATTTTCCATTAATTAACTGATCGTCTATCTAGTCTAGTCTATTATCTACCTGCCTGTTTATTGATTCATCTGCCTACAAGAACAAATCCTTCAAGAATTTCCCATTAATCACACATACATCTGTCCATCTACTTGGGCAACTGCAAGCCTTAAAAATACTCTCCTTAAGGCTAGGCATGGTGGTGGTGTGTGCTTGTAAGTGACAGCTTATGGAGTCGTGACAGAGTCTGGGGATCGCAGTTTGAGTCCCGCCTGGGGCAACACAGAAACACCTAGTCCCAAAAAATAGCTGGGCATGGTGGTGCGTGCCTGTAATCCTAGCTACCTGGGAAGCTGAGGCTGGGGATTGCTTGAGTCCATGGTACCAAGGGCAACGCGAGCCTGCAGTTCCATGGACAAAAATATCAAGACTTAGTCTCAAAAAAAAAACCAAAAAAACCACTCTCCCTTGAGCTGGTGGGCATAGGCCCTTTGGCCTGGTGCTAAAGGGTCAAGCCCTCAGGATCTATACCCACTCCCAGTGACCAGTACCTTATAGCTGACTTGCACAATCTGGACGAAGATGGAGAGGGGCAGGCAGTGGAGGATGTCACTGACCAGAGCCCAGCCAAAGCCAAAGTCCCGGTGGACTGGGATGGGAGGGACATAACGCATCCATGAGGCATCGTCCACATACACTAGGAGAAAACCAGAGTCAGTCCCATAGATGGGCCCAAGGCATGATGGTAAGATTCACTCTTCCCTCTTACCACAAGCTCAGGCAGAAACCTGACTTGCCGGGCAAGAGCCCAGAGGCTAGAAAGCCTGGATTCCGACTTTATTTTGATCAGGGTGGTAAGGGACGGCAGCCAGTGGAGATGGAAGGACCACCATGATTCCCCACCAGACCCCACTGTGGGTTGCCTGCCCCGGGCATCTCACCTGTCTCTGTGGCGAGTTCCACTTCAGCCTCCCAGATGGTCGTGTCCTGGCCATCCTTGGCAGGGCCATCAGAGGAGGTTTCCACATCATGTCCAGAGGTCTGCACTGCTACCTGGCTCAGGTCCTGCTTTCCCAGTCTTCTTTCACTGCTGTGGACCTGCTTCTCCACCAGGTGACTGGCAGGATGTCCGTAGATGAGGTACCACAGAAACATGTGGACTGCCCGCAGCCGAGGCATTTTGGGCAAAAAACCCAGAGAACGTCCAAGACCAGGAACTGAGGCAAGAAGAGGGGGGGGGTAGTGCTTGAAATAGCCCAGATTCTATTTGATCCAATTCATTCAAAAACTAAAGAATGCCTACATCCTACGTGCCAGTGCCTTTATCCTCACAGAACTCACTTTCTGATAGGAAAGCCCAGAACATAACCAAAGACCTAAAATAAATGATCACATGGACAGAGTTCACATGGGGGGGGGGGGAGGAGGGGATAATGAAGGCAGAGGAGGAGGTATCTGTTGGGCGAGGGCCCCTGTATAGACACCTTGAGTGGAGCCCCGAGAGTCCTCAGGCCAGAAGCAGGCCACACAGACATGTGGGGGCACGTATCCCACAGCAAACGCAAGGGGCCTGAGGTGGGTCTGTGGCTGGTGTAGTAGAGGAAGGGCCGAGAGGCCGGTGACAGGGAAGAGCAAAAAAGGAGAACACAGAAGTCGGGCCAGGTATAATGGGGACAGGAGTATGAAGGCACAGAAACCCCATGTAAGGGTTTCTGCTGGATGGCTCCAGGCAAGACAGTTCAAAAGCCAGCTTCCACTCAAGTGGTGCATCTCTTTGTGGCCACAGCAGGTGCTCCCGGGCTTTCCCCAGTGAAGGGGGCAGGCGAGAGACAAGGGAGACACAGGACAGGAAGCCAGGCAAGTGCCTAGAGACCCCTCCTGCAATGTCATGCCTGCCCCACTCAGGGACTGTTTCCACTCCCTTGTCTACGCAGACACGTGTGCTGCTCAGTGGCATAGACTCAAGCTCATAATTTTCCCGTAATCTACACTTTTTGACTGAGACCTTGAGGGTAAAGGCCATGTTTGTATGACTGGAGCCCTCGGGGAAAGGAAGCCACATGAATGACCTCCTCTGCTTGGAACTCCCAGGGTGCCGCTGAGCTACCAGGACATTTCCTGTTGGACAGAGGTCAATGCCCTGGCGAGTCACCCATGCCCTGCTCTACCAACATGCACTGATGGTCAAGGAGAAACCGAGCACCCTGATTCCAAAGCCATAGTCACCTGCCCTTGCCCAGCACACGTTTCCTTCAGAGCAGCTTGGCAGGGGAGGGCATGGGGCAGAGCTGCCTCTGTGACACCCTACGAACTCCAGCACATCCATGACTGTCCTACCAGAGGTACGAGGGTCAAGAGTAGAGAGCTTCTGAGTTTCACAGAAAGTCCCAGGGATACTGAGCAGCAGGAGTGCAGCTTTGTGGACAGAGAGTAATTCCATCTGGCTTTCCAAACAGCCTTGCGAGAGGCTGGAGCACTCCCACTTAGCAGAGAGGGACCTCGAAGCTAGTGGGGGTCATGTGACCAGCCCCATGTGACCCACCAGGCATTCCAGACCTGATTCTCTAACTGCAGCCTGAGCTTGAAGGCAGAACACCTGGCAACTCCCAACATCACACGCACATGAGAAAGGGAAGACAGAACTGACAGGAGCTGCTTTTACCTACGACAGGGCTATAATTCTTAAGCTGGGTGATGCTCGTCTTCTCTTCTGTTTTTTTCACCCGTCCAGTTTCGGGTTCAGAGGATGCACTTGGCTGGGATTCTCCCAATCCACTTGGGCCCTCTTTCTCCTGACTTTCTTCTTCAGCCTCTCCCTGAGGCGCCACAGGCTGCGGCACTTTAATCCTGCAGTTCGTTTGAATCAAGATCAATACCCAGGACTGAGAGAAAAAGGGCAGTTTCTGTCCTCATGAATCCTAGGAAGGCATCAGGCCCTGGCTTCCAACCCAAGAGCTGGTGGAAGAGGTGAATGAATAAAAGGTATCAGGCCACTAGACATCTGGGAAGGATGGGGACTGTGGTGACCTGGAAATCACAGCCCCACCCATGACAGCTCTGCCTTTTGAGAAAGGGAGCCCAAGGTTCTGGGTCCTCTGAGAATTTGATGGCCATGGATGTGAAACCGAATGGCCGCGAGGTAGGGGTATGTGTGGCCACTGCACAGCTGGCCCCACAAACCTGAGAGCCAGATTGGTCCTGTCAGCTCAGGTGCCCCTGAGGTTTAAACCCAGCTAAGAACTCGCTCCCACGCCTGAAATTTCTCTCAGTTCACCGAGTGGTCACAAGCAAACTTAGAGAAGACCTCAGAGGGGCATTTTGACCTAGATTCATTTTGAACCACTGAGAGGTCAAGTGAGTTTCCACACCACAGGGCCATGACTTGGAGTGCTCTAGCCACAATTAAGGTAGAACGAAGAACGGTAAGGTCGTCTTTGCTTAAGGAATGGGTCCCTGTTCAGATGAGGGGGTCATGAACCACAAACCCCAAATAGTGGCCTCACATAAGTATAAATTAAGGGTTTCTGTGGGTGCTGCTTCAGGTCAAACACAGATGCAGGGGGCTTTAGGGCAATGCCCGCAGGATGCCATCACTTGCCTGTTTGCTGTGCTGGAGTTGGAGATCCGGAAGCGAACCTGCTCGATGGCGCTTCTGACAAGAGGGTCATTCTGGTCCATGGACGGGTGCACTACCAGGTCCACCTGCGGAGAGAGCGGAGTGTGTGCCCCAAAGTGCAACTTGGCGCTGGACCTCAGTTCTTTGGCGGAAAGCTGGCTATACCAAACTGCGTATTTTTTTTCAAAAAACAATCAGGAATCTAAAGAAAATTATGTGGCTAAACAGTTTGCTGTTCCAGAGGCAGGCATCAAAATCCCTCAAGTGACCATGGGCCCAGGTTCTGCCATGAGGAGCCTGCTGCCCTGCATAGGGGAAGAGGGCTGGCCTGGAGGAGAGTGTGGCTTCCCGCCACTCCCTCGAAGGGGGCTTCTGCCTGGAGGAGCTAAGCAGCTTTAGTTAATCTCCCCTCTCCCCTCCCCTCGTGGACACACTGCTGTGGGCCTCCTGCCAGCAGGCCTCTGAACAACTGGCCAAGATTAGTGCTGCTTTTGTTATGTTACCTTTTCCAAAGCACCGAAGCTGAATGGCTAAGGGGTTGATTATCATTCCTTGAGTGGTGCTAGGATGGCAAATGGAAACTGGATGGAAGCAAAACAACCAGGCAAGCAGGGCCGAGTGGGTGTGAGTGGGTGTGCGGTGGTCGTGTGGGAGACGGCTGGCATGGGAGCCTGGCCTGGCCCCGGGGAGCCAGTGTCTATGTTTTGTCTTGGTCACTGACAGAGGAGAGCAAGGTCAGGCTTTCTAAAGGTGACTCAGGTCACCACGCTTTAGGCCAAACAGGCTGAGAAAGGAAGCAGCAAAGCTCAGAGGGGGCTCCAGCAGGCCATGGTGGGCTCAATGGCTTCTGTTCCTCACGAAACAGGCCCTCTCATCTCTTCCTTGCCAACTTTTTTTGTGGTTTTGTGAGGTCCAGTTGAGGGTTACCTTAGAGCACATGCTCTGGGTGCTGTGACGATACCTCCCCTCATTCCGGGGCAGACATGCAACAGCGCACCCTTGTCCAGCTAGAAAACCAGCCACTGGAGCGGAGCCCGAGCAAGAGGCCCCAGCACAGGCTCCT
This sequence comes from Uropsilus gracilis, assembly GCA_004024945.1. NCBI lineage: Eukaryota > Metazoa > Chordata > Mammalia > Eulipotyphla > Talpidae > Uropsilus > Uropsilus gracilis. The sequence goes on along the minus strand of PVHY01001402.1, from coordinate 122,299 downwards.
TCATGTAGGAGGCTGTGGTCCTCAGAGCTTACCTACAGCTCTCCACCAGCACCCCTGCCTGCCCACTCCCTCCAGAACCCCCGGTGGGAAACTCGGGCAGAACAGGGGACACAGGAGACACATTGGTCAGACCACCCCTCTCCATTCCTGGAGTCCCCTGAGAGGCTAATGCTCTGAGAGGCCGCTCTGCAAGGCTCAACAGAGTCAGCAGTGTTGCTGCGGATGGCAGGGCCTTCTGGCCATTGAAAGGGGTGAGCACAGGGACCGCCTGGCACTGCCCAAGGACCAAGTGGCTGACTGGCTGGGGACAGGAGACGGACAAGGTGGGGGCTCCCAGCAGACAGAAGCACTGAGAACTGCTGACTTGGAATGGTGAAGACGGTTTCTTCAGCCGTTTTTCCAAATTTCCAATGTCTCAATAAACAAGATGAAGTAAAACACCAGCCATGACCTTTGCCAGCTTGTTAAGAACACAAAACATCAAAGCAGAACTTTCTTGAGACAGAGATTTAAACAGTAGTCAGAAGAAAGGGCAGGAAATCACAAGTGGCCGTCCCCACAGCTCCATTCCCTCTAGCCCCAGGGTCTAGCTGAGCTCTCGCAAATGGCTCTGACCCTGGAAAATGCATGCCTTAAAATGTGTGCAAGGTTGTGGAGCTACAGTTGCTATGGGAATGGTCCTACACTTAAAATTTTACAGAAACAGATAAACTGCGACAGAAGAGATAAATCGTTCCCACTGGATCACCCAGCAGTGCATCCTAATTGAGTCACTACCATCACCTCCTCGGGGATAGGTTTCCTCAGCTCTCTGTAGAAAATGTTCTTGCTATTTTGCCTAAATTTCCCACCTTCTAAATGCTTCTTAATTTCTTCCACCTACCTGTGAACGTCACAATGCCTCCACTTGCCTCCTCTTTCGAGGCTAGCTGCACCCCCCACGCCCCACCACCTGCAGAGGGGCTGCAGAGACTGCTCGAAGTTTGAGCAAGTAGTTACTCTTTTCCACTTCCCCAGAAAGTTGGGCTGATCCCTTTCTCCATTGAGGAGGCAGAGTAGGACTTTCTGAGCTAGAGGGATACAGGAACAACCAAGATTGAAGGACAAAAGAAATCAGATGAGAAAGCGTGAGGTAGCCCCAGGCTGACTCTGTGGGTGTCAGGGGAGCCCGGGGTTACCTTCTTCTTGATGCCATCTTGAATAACTGTGGTGCGATACAGCCTCAGGAGGCCCTCCTCAGACAGGTTCCGCACCAAGCGGACAATGGACTTCTTACAGCACTTGGTGGACACACCTTCCTGTTTCTCCTGATCCATGATCATTTTCTGAATCCTAGGGCATCATGAAGTAAGCAGTTAATACCCCCGGTGTCAGCGAGGACAGCCCCCTCGACCCGGGCAGCCGAGACCAAGGGGCATCTGACAGAAATGAGCAAAGAGTTAAAGGAGGCCTCCCAACGAGAGGCTGGCTTTTTGAGATACTAAAGATCACCTCTCTCGGAGAAGCGTGAGTCAGCTAGAGACAAGGCTCCACGCACAGACGCTTTACATTCTGAGCCTTTCACTGGGAACTACAGCAGTTACATGATGTGTGACAACAACGGCAGGGAAACAGAAGCACCGTGATGGAAATCTGTCTTCACTAAGCCTCCCTGCTAACTTAACAACCACCCAAGGAATGTGTCAGTTTACACAGTCAACAACCTTGGGTGCAAAGCGCTTTTCTGATTCCTCTCCTCAGTCATCTGACTGAGTTACTATGGTGACATATCCAGACACCAGACAGAGAATGGCAGGGCTAGCAGGGCCCTGACACCTGGCCAAGGCCCTTACTGCCCAGAAGAGGGGCCCTCAGCTGCAGAAGCCTCCCAGCGCAGACTGACCCCATCCATCCCCAGTGAGGTAACCTGGGGCCCTGACCCAGGGGCGTTCACACCAGCTGCCTCAGGAACCTCCAGATCTGGCCCAGGACAGAAGGACCAAGCCAGGAAAGAGCCTCCGCTCCACATGCAGAAGTTCGACTCGTGTTCCTTTTATTTCTGCTTTCAGGCAAGATTTTGTTTAGACAAAAGGCTCCATGGAGAACTAAAAACAGAGCTTATAAGCCCATCTATTACCTGCCTAAGTCTCTTCTTACCACTTCCTTAGCACAGATCTTCAAGGAAGGGGAAAGGCTCGTGCACACTCCCCAGGACTTCCGTTTCCCGCTCAGCCGTCCTCTCCCCAGAGGACATGCTGCTGCTCCTACAGGGCAATACCTACACTCTCCAGTCACAAGAACAAACCCAGTCCTTTTTACCGCAGAGTCCTTTCTACCCTGGGAGAACCACTCAGCCAAAGTGAGCTCAAATGTCCCCCAGACATTCCTGTGGCTTGTGAGGGTTAAATGGTATGAGATCTACCGCCTTACGTGAACAAGCTCTCGATTAGGCGGAGGTTGGTGACGGCTTCGATGATCAGATTCCTGCGCTTCAGCAGTCGATACGTTTCGTGGGGCTTGTCTTGGCCTGGGCCGTGCTTCCCAGGCTTCTGGGAACTGCTGCTCTCCTAGAACAAAGACCAAAAGCAAAAAAACGTGAGGACCGCTGATCTGAACTGGCCACAGGAAGTTTCCCTACAAACCAATATAAGTGAAAAGAGTAGGTGACTAGAAATTGAAACGCTGCGTCAGTCACATGCAGGAGATCCTGGGAGGTGCCAGGTATGCACAGGTGCCAGGTAGCCCAGGAGAGCCGTAAAGCATCGGCCCACTCCTGGCAAGGAAAGCACGCTCATCTTGTAGCAGTTACTGGTAGACACACTGCTGTTGGGGTTCCTGAGCACAGAACTGGGAATGGGGAGTGGGGAGCACTCCCTCTCGTGAGCACTCACCTTCGGGTTCTCAAGCCTGACCTCTTCGATCACGGCGATGTCACCACTGCTGCTGTCCACGCAGTGGGAGCCGAAGGACACCACGCTGGGGTCTGAGGAGCTGCTGGCATCCAGGAGGCTGTCTCTGCCCGCAGCGCTCCGGTAGATTTTCTCCTCGGTTGCCCCTGGGGAGGAAACCGGCTGCTTCTTCAGAGGGTGTAGGTTTACGACTTTCCACCCGCCTGGGGGGCAGGAGCAGAAACCAGGTCACATGAAGAGAGAAAGTGACAAGGGCACTAATGCTCAGTCTCCAGGTCAAGTTATAGATACGAGGTAAGTGGCTCTGCCACACAGACACAGATACAGACACACATAGCAAACACATGCACACAGCAAACACACAGACATAAAACACACACCCACCCACCAAATTTGTAAATGTTATCGGTACACATTCCACATATTTAAAATAAAGCCATCTGTCTTTGGCCACACCACCCTGGATGCAGCCAATCCCATCAAATAGTCTTCTCTCACGAAACTGAAAACCTACGGAATCCTTAAATTACTGTAGAGACAAAGATAGCACAAACACATGACATTCCATCGCTTAAATAGTAAAAACGCAACAAAACAAATGTTTGGGAGGGAAAGTGGATGTGCAAGGAACCAGGAGCCAGACTACGTGATGACTGCCTCCGGACATATGACGCAAGCAACACCCATAGCTCCCAGACTCAAGCAGTATCATGCAGGTGCTCAGCATTTGCTGAAATATATGGGCTATCATCTGAAGACCCAGAGTAAGGCAGGATCAGCAGCAGCTCACTCTGGGGGTACGCACACCCTGAGTGGTCCCGTGCACTCCCTTCCTGCCCTGAGAGCACCCCTACCTTTGCTTGGAGTGGAGTGAGATGGCTGAGGCCCAAGACTAAGGCTCGAGGCGGACTTCCCGTCCCCCAGGGGTCCTCGGCTTCGCCTCTTGCTGCTGCAGCCGCCCTCCTCCTCACTGTCCGACTCAGAGAGGAAAGTGTCCTTGCCCTCGGGCAGCAGGGACTCCTCCTGCACTGCCGCGAGGCTCACGGTGGTCAGCAGCTCGCTCCGGGCCTTTTCCCGCTCATACTGCCGGCTGAGATCACTCTCTTCAGCAAATACACAGGAGATGTACTTGGTCGTCCGCTGCCGCCCTTCGTCTTCCATGAATCCCTGGAGGAGATGAGACGTGTTTAATCACAGCCGGAAGGGGGCATTGCAGCACAGGCGTTCAGGTGACAGAGGCTGCAGCGGCGGCTGCCTCAGCCCTACATTCACCTGTGTCTCCTCCATTCCACTGCCCCAGATCAGGCCCCCGGGACACATCCCCTCCTGCCTCCCTTCACATCACTCCCAGGCCCCAAGCCCACAGGTCTGTCAGCTGGTTTTCTATACCACAGCCCTGAGGTTATCTGTACTAAAAGACCCAGAGCTCCTCAAGGGGAAGGTCCTCCCAGATATCCCAGGTCTCCCTAGACCAGGCGGAGGTCCATGAGAAGTGGTCAGCAAGCAGTGAGGGTTTGTTATTCATAATCTGACGCTGGTGAGTCAGGGCCTGAAGTCACCAGTCCACTCAGTCAGTGCCACGGAGACTGATGATGAGGTGGGCACCAACCTCTGCCCCTACTGTCTCTAGACCAGGTGAAAGGGCCCTCCCAGAGGCCTTGGCAGGAAGAATAACAGCTGAGTGCTCAGTGCTCAGGAATGCTTGTGAGTTCAGCAGCTACACAACTTCTGGCCGAATGGCTAAGGTCTTGTAAGATGAGGGTGCCTTGTGAAGAGCCGCGACCACAGGTCTGAGATCCAAAACCAGTTGCGTAAGTCAGCCAGCACCCATCATCAGCAGCCAGGGAGCTATGAGACCGAGAGAGGAGTCCTGGAGCGCACTCCTCTTTCTGCAGGGGCAGGTGTATGCCAGCCGGCTCTGCTGAGCCCACACGAGAGTGTGTGCCCAGCTGCCCTGTCTCCTGCTGACCTTTCAACACAGACACTCACTCAACTTCTTGAAAACCAACAGACGCCACAGGGAGGAGGAGATGTGGCAGGGGGCTGGAAAGAGCTGCCTCCTGCCGTCTGAGAAGCCCCTCACAAGCGCCCCGTACACACCGGACAGTGACTGTACAGAGTGACTCTGGGAGTTACCTTGACAACTTTGAATCTCTGAAGAAGACGACACAGCATTCTCGCTTCCAGTTTTCCCACGTTCATTGCCACTCGGATTTCAGCTTGGGAGATTCCTTTCGTGCCTCTGCGCTCAACTGTGTGAAACGATACACGTGAACCCCAACCTTGACAAAAGAGCTGCTCTGCGTGAGTCACCACCACCCACAGACACTTCGGAGCAGTAAGACCAACACACAAAGCAGTGCCCACTCTCTCCTGCCTCCAGGATCTCCCCAACCACGACGGCTGCCTTGTGTCTGGGGCTCACTGCACGACCCCTCTGTGCCAGACAGGAACAGTCAAGCGACCAACGACTCATCCACTAAGTGCCAGTAACACTGTTTTTACCCAGCAGCCGGAAACTAGCTCTTTCACAAGAATGAACTTTCTCATATACTTGAAATTGACCCTTTTAAATAAAATATCAGAATAATCTTTAACGAAAAGCTTTTTCATTACTCTTTCTCTGAGGTTCAGACATGGACAACATGACTGCCCCGTCCCAAAACAGCTGTGAGCCAGACGGCGCTCTGGAAGCAATAAGGCTGTCTGTCCCTGTGTGAGGTGGCCTGCAGATGACCGTGCTCTGCTATTTGCTGTCTGTGGCTTGTCAGCACCTGCCCTGTTACACGCTGTCTTTCCTCAGTGTTATTCCATATGTGCCTCTAAGAAGCCCTTTGAAATTCGCTCTGCTACTCTGGCTGGGAATTCCAGAAAGCAGCCTGGTGGGAAAGAGTGGGGGAGGCGGGGAGTTCATCCAGTAAAGTCCATGACCTACAGGGCAGACCTTGTGGCAAAGCTCTCTGTTCAGAAATATTTCTCCTGTATTTTCTGATGGATCACCCCTGGAGACTGCCGGGAAGGACCAGTTTGGGTAAAGGAGGTTTTGCAATATTAGACATGGAACACCAGGATAAACAGAGGTAACTGGGACGTTCCTACACTGAAATAGAAAACATTTAAAGTGAGGATGTAAGGGTTAAGGGCAATTTTTGACAAACCATGCTCTGAGGAAGCTATTCTGAGGGAAGTTTAGAGTTGATAAAACCTGCCCACCAGCGCTCAGAAAAGACCCCTCTGGCTTTACACCTGGGGCTGAATCAGGTCTCCTGAAGTCCCCCTTTTTCTCTGTCTTCCCCTCAAGGGCCCTGTGGCCAACTGTCTATGGCACCAGGCCACTGGTGTCTTGTGAAGAATTTAGGGACCCAGGGAAAGAGCAGTGAGACCGTTTCCCCCTTGTCATTAGAGCTTGTTTTAGAAGATGGTGATGGAACTCAAATCTTTGAGTAATAATATAAACAGCCCATTGGGGGAGTGAGAATACATCCCAGGGCTACACGAGAAGTTCTAATCTCCCCCCCCATTCAGTCTTCGTCATGTGTGAGGGTGGGTTAGTTCTGCCTCACAGATGTGGGAATGAAGGCTCGGAGACCTTGTTAAGTCATAGTCAATGAGAGGCAGAGCAAGGGGGTCTCACACAAGCCTGAGCCCTCCAGAGAACATCCTCAACAGCAGAGGGCAAATATCCGTCAACTCTCACGCGCAGGAAGCTCATGCAAGTGGCTGTGAGGGCAGCACCTACTGAGTTCATAGGCCTGTGTGAGCATATCCCGCTCGTACACGATGTCCACGGGCGGCACGCCCCTGGAGATGACCTCCTCATCGTCGTCATCATCCTGGTCGTGGTCGTCCTCCACCTTCCGTTTAAATTCCTTCATCAGCTTGAGGCAGCGCACCATGACGTTCGTCCCTAGGAAATAGGCAGCGTTGCGTGGGGGGAGGGGATTTCGCAGTGCCCAAAGACGGGTCATGCACATCCTGGGGCTTAAGAGCTGAAAATATGCTCCCAGAAAGGGCTTTTTGTCTAGAAGCCAATGAGTGAACAAAGAAATGCCAATGAAAGGAGAAACCAGGTGCTCTGCTGGTCCTGCTAAGTGAACAGGAATTTCTGCCTGAGATGAACTCCATGGTAACAGAAAATCGCGGCCCCGTCCCAGCACCTCCCCAGGACCAAAGCAGTGCCTGGAGCAAAGTAGGCAAGGCTGAATGGGAAAACAAGGTTTTCCCAGGAAAGCTTTAACTGTGATCCCAATGGTAGGAACTGGCCTGAAAAATAACTCAAAAGGAAGCCAAAGCTGCTTGTGCTAAGGGTCACAGGGAATCTACAGCATATTTAATGAAGACAAGGGCTGAGGAGAGGTGCACCTGCAGGCCACCACACTCTAGGCTGGCACCCTCTGCAAACTGTGGTGCACAGGGCCTCCACTCAGCCATGAAGCGGGTAGAGGAACAGTCCTGCCTATGTCCACAACAGGAGAAAGGCGAGAGGGTAAACAAGCACCTTGACGTTGTTGTGCATGTGCTAAACTCAGTGATCCTGACTACCAAGGCAGCCTGCTACACAGGAAGCCACGCAAGCACAGAGAAGGGAGAAAACCGGCCAACAGCTGCTACATAACAGACCTCCACAGGGAGGGGACAGAATAACAGCCCACAACCTAATGCCTGGCACCAGGGAACGTGCTGCCTCCTATGAGGCAAGAGTCAGCAGCAGCATTAGCCTGGGCTGATTCTTTCCCCACTCCTCACAGACAGAAAGTCCCCTGCCCCCAGCTTCCCAGAAGAAGGAACACGAAGCCTGAGTCACGGTGCAGGCCTCTTAGAACTCCAGCTCCCCTGCCCCAGGTTCCCTGAGGCTTCAAACTTTCCTCTGGGTGGGCACCTGCCCTGCCCTCACCTCCCACGTCTCTCTCCCAGAAGGAAGCCTAGAGCACCAGGAGGGGACAAAGGAACGAGGGCAGGACACTCATGCCTATCTACATGGGGGAGAAACTATTTCAGGTCTCGAACAACCAGCGCCGGGTCCTCCTTTGGGAATTCCTTCCAATGATACTGACAGAGGCCCCTGGTGGCCAACAAGCAGGCGGCAGAAGACTATGAGCTGTACTCTCTGTCCTCCACCCAAGCCCTTCGCAAGGCCCCCTGTGGCCCTCAGAGGGTGTGGCTAATAAGACTATCGCCACTTCTCGAGGGTACCCCGAGTCCCAGAGGCTGATCTTGGCGCCCACACAGCTTCCAAGTTAGTCCTCACCTCGGCTCAGAAGCCAGTGGGAATTTGCCCACTCCACCCCCACACTCCCCAACCTCAAAACACTCAAAGAGCTGGGATTTACCAAGGTCCTAAACCTCAGGCAACATGATGGCCCCTAATTCAAAGATGTCCCTGCAGCTGGGAACGGTGGGTGACCTGTGGCCAGGGTCGCTGCCTGTGAGTGGGGTTCGACTCAGCAGTCGGAGGAGGCGGATCAACATGCTCTCAGTAACAGCCTGGTGTTATCTCTTCACTCCTTTTAAGTTCCTTAAGGGGCTAATTAGCCAAGCAAAGATATACAGAACAGCCCTCAAACTAAACACAAGTGGAAAAGGAGAAGCTGCTGGTACACTCAGGGGCTCCAAGGACTAAAATGGGAGATGCTTGAGGGCCTTCAAGCCCGCTCCTCTGCCAACCCCCTCGGCTTCACACCACTGCACACGTGCGGTCTGCCTGCTCCAGGAGACAGCCAGGAGGTTCTGAGGGAACATCAAGATGAACCTGGGCTCCAGGGCATGGATTCGACTTCAGCTCTACAATTTCTGTTTCTCTGGGGAAATAGTTTTGCACTCAGTAAAATGAGCCGACATGGTCTCTGACTTTGGGTCAGTGTCAGAATGACCCAAGAGGGCATCTGTACAGAGGCTGGCACATGGCAGCCAAGACACCTGGCAATCACTAAGGGCCAGGCCCTAGGCCCTGATCATCACATGCATGAATCCAGCAGGTCTCATGGCAAGGCTGACGGACGCCTGTGGAGCAGGGGGGAGAGGCTGACACAGAGCGGCGAGTGACTGACTCAAGGTGGCAAGACCAGGCAGTGGCAGAGCTGAGGCCTGAGCCAGTGCCATGTGAAGCACTCAGCCGATACAGCAGCCAGGTTATAGCAGCCAGGGCCCAGCACCTTATCAGGACAATGCTCATCAATGACAAGAACTGAAACTTGGCACAGTGCCTGCCTATCACCCTCATGGTTCTTCTGTCTCCCCCACTCCGAAACAGACCACAATATAGATAGCAAAGTAGTCACCATCTCCCGGGTTCCTGCCTCTTCTTCACAACCTGAGACAAGTCCATAGAGTCTAAGGTTTCTTGGCAAGGAAATGAGGCCACTGACAATAATACACCTAGGCTCACAGAGCTTTAGAACACAGCAGAAGCTTCTCATTCACTCTAGAGTCTGAGTCCTCATCAACTACCTGGTGCAAACACCACTGCCCCAATCCTCTGGCTGGTTTAATGACTGACTCCTTTGTATCCCGAAGTCCTTGGAGCATGACCCACTGGACAGGGCTGGGTGTGACCTGTGTAGCAGTGTATGAGACCAAAGGAACCTGTGTGACGGCCCTGAGCCAAGTGTCACATGGCCTATCACCTCGCAGAGACACTGCTGGTCTCCCCACTGGCCTCTGCGGACGCCATGGGGAGGCCCGCCGTGAGGACAGTCACATACTCACAAGCCCTGCACTTGCCTAGAGCTCCTCTGAGCATCCTCTCCCAGTTCCCCCAGACAGCTGCCAGCTATGCCTGAGAGGCCCACCGGCCAGGCCTTCAGGAATATGTGTGCTACCCAGAGAGGGCTAGTGGCAGTCTGCATCCAAGAGCCCTGGGGAGAGTTGCCCATGTGGAGTGAATCAGGCCAGGATTATACCACTGTGGATTTTACCCCTTTCTGTATGTTTTTAAGCTCTTGCTTTAAATAGTTTCTACCATAAAATGCCTGTTTCTTTGAGTAATTATTAATTACCATACTTTCCACTTTTTTAAGCTAGTGTCCTTTAATCAGCTTTGTCTCTTTTAACTTAAAGAAATCTCACTATTTCTGTGTTTGAACAGCTTTCCCTTTGCACCGTAGTTCTCTACTAGAATTTAAATGTTTCTGACAGTCATTTTCTATTGTACGTTTATGTTCACCCTTCATCTTTTCTTTGTTTCTGACGCTCATTCTTTAGCATTCCACTTTTCTGGTTTTGAAGCTCTTTTAAACCTTTATTGCACTGCCTGATAATCCTCAATATGGTTCATCTCTTTTCTCCTGGCTTATATACTTTAATCCTACTTTAACTATTTAACGGTCACCCATTGCCATTTTAATGGTCTTAGTTTGCTGCAAGCTGGTGTTTCTGGTTTTTATTTTCATTTTTTTCCCTTAAAATTTCAACAGCTTTGCTGTAAATTCATGCACACACAATGCCACCCCACCCCCATCTGCAGCCAGTTGGTGTTTTCAGCGTCATCACAGGTGTGTGCCCCTTCACCAGACAACTGTGAGCACTTCCATCTCCTCGACCCTCATCTTCCTCTGCCCCCTCTAGTGCCCGGTTTTCACAAACCTGCTCCCAGGTTCCCTACTGTCCTATAAACAGGATCCTATCTGGTCTTTAGTGGTGATCTTCTTTCTCTACTGAGTGATCTTTGCACCCTTAAAAATCAGCTGACCACTGATGGGGATGCTTTTCCAGACTCTCAGTCCCATTCCATTGGTGTGTCTGTCCAGGAACTGGCACTGTCTGGCACTGTCTGGTGTCGGCCCCATGTGTCTTATTACTGCTGTTTTGCAGTAAGACTGAAATCAAGAAGTGTCAGTCCTTCTTGGTGACTGTATCAGGAGGGCTTTGTTTCTCTGGGTCCCTTAAATGAGTGTCTGGGTCGGCTGAAAGTCAGGCAGCTGTGACTCAGGCATTGTGTCCAACCTGAAGATGGGTTTGGGGAAGGAAACAGGGTTGTGGGGAAGGCAGGGGTGTGTGCAAGAATGAGGGGATGCTGCCCAGGCTTTAGAGAGGGGCCAAAACCAAGGGCCAGAGAGCTCTAGCTGTATACTATGTGTACAACAGAGGGCTAGAGCCGAAGGACAGTGACCGATGGAGGACAGGTCACGTCTATGGTTTTGCATCCATGTGCACAACTGCAGGATGCCTCAAGGCTCCAGAAACAGCAATCATGGGATTTATTTGACAAACAGCGGTCACAAAGAGCTACTAAGGCTACAAGTGGCCAACTACCTGCCCCCAGAGAGTGTCTACCAGAAGCATAAGCTCATGTCAGTAGTGAAGGTCATTACTGGTTACCCAGAGGTGGTGTCCGAGATACCAAGTGTAAACAGCTCATTGTGAACTACTGACTAGACCTGTAACAAACAACTCTCGATCAGGGGGCTGAGGGTTTGGTGCTCCTTTCAGACAGTGTGAGAGACAGGACCAGAGGCCCAGTCTCTGACAAAGGTCTTCAGCCTCTCTTTCTCAGAGGTTGGCTGCTGGATGTTGCTGTTTCTTTCTTCTTTCGAGGTCAGCTCTGGCCCTTCTTTCTTCTTTCTTCTGGGGCCAGGTACGAGTCTCCCCCCTTTCTTTGGAGGCTAGAACAGTGTCCCTCAGCTTCCTCTGGTCCTGGCTAATATCTTCTTTCCCTGTGCCCTACCTACAAGTCTGACTGCAGTTTTTTTGTTTGTTTGTTTGTTTTCAATTCTGTGGCTAACTGGACCGTTTAGTGATCAATCAGCTCACAGTTCACACCTAATTGGTCCATTCTAAGATCCAGGCACCACCCATAAAAAGGAGGTTGTTAGGCTCAGAGGGGCACAGCCAGAGTCAGCTTGAGGTGCAGTAGCCAGGGCAACAGGCCACTCTGCAATGGAGGCAGCTCAGAAGCATTAGGAATACTGATACCCCAGTCAGGCTGAAAGTCTTCTGACCCACCAGGAGGGGCTGTTCTCCCATTTACTTAGATCTTAAATTTCTGTCAAGGATGGGCTGTAGTTTTCAGAAGATGCTTTGTTCTTTCATTGTTTATTCCTAAGTATTTTATGCTCTTCCAGAGCGTACCATGAGAACAGTTTGCTTATGTTCATCTTTGGGTTGTTGTCTACAGTACAGGAAAAACAGAACTGCTCTCTGTGTACTCGTCTTGTACCCTGCCATCCGCTGGCACTGGCTTTTGTTTGTACTTTAGGAATCACGAGGCAGCAATGGCAGGAGGGTCTCTGTCATAACAGTGAAGTGCCAATCCACCCTGACATCTTTAATACAGGGCTCCCTGTCACTGAACCGGGAACACCTACTCAAATGGCAGCCACAGTCACTAGCTGGTAGGAGCTTCCCACTATATCATTTCCCCAGAAATTGCCAAGTCAACTTCTATTTCTTCACCCTTCTGTTCTCAGCCAGATTTAATAAACACAGAGTAACTGGTAAACACTTGAGGAAAATAATCCAGATTTGCAAAACAGATCAGTTCAGGGTGACTGTTTTCATTATGAAGACTTTTTTTTTTTTGCTTTTTGCAAAACAGATCACGGCAGCTTTCTGAAATGCACTTGAAATTTGCCTCAATCCAAACCTTTTATTTATGGACTTTCAGAAACAGCTTACATATACTCAGGCACACCTGCAAAATTATAAGAAGTAATCTATCATCTTTATTTATTATCTAAGTCTTTTCTACTCTGTAATGCCTTAGAGGAAAGGTTTTATGTAAATTTTGCAGATTGGGATGACAAAGCTCAAGGCAAAAAAGAAGGTTACAACTGTGTATCCATTCTTTGTTTCTTAGGCAAGTAACTGAAGTGGTACCTAATTAAAGTGGCTAAACATTTACTTAGTGCCTAGCAGTTCCTCCTAGCAGTTTCCACAAAGCCCCCCTGGGCTTTCCCATCCCCACCCCCCAGGTGCTTTCTCTGTCTCTACACCCGTTGTATGGTATTCTTATACACCCCTTTATCATCACCACCAGGGAGGAGTACAAATAAATGCCCATCTATTATCTTTTCTGAAAGCTCTGACCCTCAGCACTTTAACTGACTTCAATCAATCAAGAAGGAGTAAACCATGTGGGATCAAAAACAAGAATAGAGAAAAATAAAGAACTAAAAAGGACTAAGGAAGGTTTTCAATCCTACATTCTACTGTCCTTAGCTTAACATTATTACAAAGTTCCCCTCCTACCTCTGGTAGTTACTGAGTCTCATCTAAGATACCAAGCATCTCTTTGGTCTGGTTTTCTTACGTGTCAAATGGTGATGATATCACCATCCATAAAACAGAGAGCAAGCCCTGGAATTGCTTGTTGGAGGGTGAACAGAAGCTTAGGAGAAGGAAGGCGAGTTTGCTCTATTGATAGTACCCTTTTGAGAAGTTGGAGGGACAGTCACAAAAAGATGTGAGCTTAAGTTAGACCTGCTTTCACTCAGCAAACATTTCCTAAGCACTTTTTACAACGAAAATCCCAAATCAGACACTGAAGAATAAAGAGCTTTTAAAGCAGGTGAAGTCACCCCATAAAAGGCAGTAGGTGAAGAGAAAGGCTGGGAGGGTAGGAGAAGTAGAAGCCGTGCATGCAGTCAGAGACAGAGAATGAGACTGCCTTTACCTTTCTTTGTCTTACAAGGTCCACATTCAGGGTGAATTTCTTGTAGGGGAAGAGACACCACCTTCGCCAGCCCAGCGTTCAGCATGTACTGGTACAGACGCTTAAAGGTCCTCTCACACAGCCCCTACACCAAGACAACATTTAAAATCTACCTTTAGATACAAGTCCATTAGTCACATAAACCAAATCCAGTTGGGGCCCGACTTAACTGATGACCTTAAATGAGTCCTGCCAAAAGCTGCTGTCCAGAGGACAAAATAAAGTCTAGAGAAGCCTACAAACCACCTTGTGACTGGACAGGGGGAGAGTTTCCTTTTAAAGATACCCAGGAAGGACATGGAGGGGTGAGGATGAGGCACATGGGGGTGGAGCCATAGAAAACTTTTTTCTATCTTTTCATATTGCTTTGGCTTGTTAACTTATGTGTATCAACTATTAATACATACACATACATCCCTCCCATAGACTATGAAACAAGTAGTTAAAAAAAGTAAGTTAAAAATAGTTTTAGTCTATGACGTCAATAAAATATTGATGAGCACATCCACGTCATCACTTATATTTCTACAGAGACACAAACAAAATGATGGATGGTAAATGCTCTCAACTGGCTGGTCACCATGCCAGACAATGACCACCACACCTACCAGCCTCTAATACAGGTCATGTTCCTTTATCTACGTGTTTGATATTTTGGTTTTAAGTAATTCATTTGCCACCATTAAAAAGTGAGAGATTTCACATGAAAAACCTGATCCTTGAAAAACAACATCTGGCCACAGATGCTTGGACTGCAGTTCCTCCCAGCTGCAGTCAGCGGGGGCCAAGGACATTGCTCCCTCCGACAGGCCTGCACGCAACAGTGCCCCCACCTATCCCTCCACCGGATGCCTGCACCTTGAAGGTGGGGTCCATTATCAGTTATGCCATTTTTGTGCAACTTTTCTCTTATGGCAGTTAAGAGGAAAGTTAAAATAGTTCTTCAATGCACACTATGAAAAAAAATTGTTATACTTACTTTTGTCCACTCATTTCTCTGCAGTGGGTTGGTATTTGATTCTGCAAACCCTGAATAGCGAGGCAGGCTACCACCATTATAAATGGAGGGCTGAATACCAAGAGGTACTCATGACTAAGAGCCATTTAGTTGTGTCTCACAGGTTTCTTCCTCCCGCTAGGGGGAGGGGGAGCAGGCATCTGTGGGCTGCCAAGGCTGCGCATGTAATCGATTTTGCAACCAGCCAGGCTCTTTAGCTGCTGGGCAGCAGAGCATATGGCTACCAAAGAAATACAGATGACACCCATCAGCTCATCAGACTCCAGTGGCATGGAAATGGCACCTATCATTCATCTAGCCATGCCCCAGCAGCATGGAAAGACCCTATGGAAACTCATCCATCAAACCCCAGCCCTAAGCCCTGGACCATCCCAAGGCGGGATGATGCAGTCCTGCCTTCTGGGGGGCTGCCATCAAAGACGTGTGCAATCTGTCCAGAAAGAAAGAAAAGCAGCAGCAGAAGCCTCCCTGTGGCCTCCGATGAGAGCGTCTGCCTCCCCGCATCCACCCAATGGAAACTAGCTATTCACTAAACTCTGCTCAGTAAACTCTGACCCCTATTTCCAGCTGCTGACCAGATATCACCAGTGAGCGTCCAGAAGACCTTCATATTCAATAAATCCTAAAATCAAGCTGTCACAGGCCTCAAACTCACTCAAACTTGTTCCTTCTCCTGCAGTCTCAATGTTAGACATACCTTTATCCACAAGAACTTCCCTAGTGCCTACCGACGGCCAGGCACTGTCCTCCTGGTTGGGGGAGGTGTCCGGCAGTGACCCCTGCTCTCCTGAGCCTGCGCTGGATGGAGTGTTGGTCCTCTTTACTGAGGGGCAGTCACTCCTACCAGACAAGATCCCTTCTCCGTCAATCCCCTCTCCTCCTGGCTTCAGACACTACCAAGTCCTGCCAGTGTCACCTCTAATCTTTCAAGACCTTGCGGTTACTCACCCAGCCCAAGAAAGAACCATGCACCTGACTGCCTGCTCCACTCTTGTCCAGCTACCAGCTCATTTCCTAAACACTCTCCTCTTCCTTAGTGAAAGGTTAATACCCAACTTCGCAGACTGGCACTTGTGACCTTCCGAATCTGGCCCCAACTTTCCTCCCAGCCACATCTCCTACCTCTAAGCCCACTGCTCCTGGCCACCTACCAGACTACTGCTGACCTCTACAAAGTCCCAAGCAGGGCATTCCCCAACCCCATGCTTTTAGCTCAAGCAATAAACCTGTGCCATTAGGTTCAGTGGCTTAAACCTGTGCCACTTTTGCTCTGTCTCCTTCCGGAACACTGACATCTTGAAAGCCTAGCTCAACTGTCACTTGTACAAAGCTTTTCCCGGGTCTCGAAAGAAATCACATCTGTCTTCTCAGGGGGCTCACATCTCCTTTGAGGTGGTACTGTAGCCAATTAGATTGCTCGGTGACAGCCTGAGACAGCCATCCTCGTGAGTCGCTGTCATCTTAGCGCGGGACACATTCTAACTCAAAGCGGAGGCACGAAGCAGAGTAAGTACAGAGTGTCCTGGAAAGTCAGATCTCGCTGCTTAGTGAGTCCACAGTGCTGACCTAGGACCCAGCGAGCTGGGGCTCCCCCCAACCCCCCCCACCGAGTGACCAAGGAGGGTAAAGGGGCTCCACCTCCAAAGTCTGCCTGGGGTGGGTAGTAACGTTAAGAATAAAATGGGCAGAGTCATTTAGTAAACACGTCGGGGTTTTCCTCTTTTTTACTGGGGTCTCAAGAGGGCTTCTTGTCTATATTGTATTTTTCACTTTTGATATTTCTCTCCTACCACCAGGAGCAGTGCACGTGTACTAAGAATCAGCACTGCTCTGTCTTGGGGCCCAGAGGGGACACGCCCAGGGGGTGGGGGAGTAGGCTGCCCAAGAAACTGCAGGCTTCTGGAATTTCAGAGGAAATGGGACACCTAGTTTTATGTAAAATCTCAACTTAAACACATGCTAGATGAAACTTCCTTTAATGTAAAATCTCAACTTTAACACATGCTAGATGAAACTTCCTCTAAAATTGACATCTCCTAGATGCTAGAGCAACTCCAGGCCACAGTGAGGAGCAAGGACGATCCAGTGTCTGAAACTGGACTCCAAACCATGTTTCTCTGGGGACTCTTACTACTTCCTGCAACACCTAACTTGAAACTTTAAGTTTTAAATTCTACTGTCTAATTTGTAGGGACATTTTGTTTTTCTCCTGTTTCTAAGGCTGCCTTCTCCTAACCTCCACTCAGCCCAGGCTGCGGGCAGAGCCACCTCCATGTTGTCTGCCTCATTCTCATCTCCACTGCCCCAGGTCTTTTCTCCTATGCCATCTCACCACCTCTTTAGTACAGTCGCTGGCATTTGAGAACAAAACCAGTAGGAACAACATGGCAACTTTGATGACAACAGCTAGTCTCAATGCTGGGGCTTACTATTCTGAGTGCATTTTCACAACAGGACAAAGAGCAAACCCAAGGGGAAAATGGCAGTTAATCAAGAGCAAGAAGGACTTCATGCAAGGACTGAGCACTTTTTCATTCCATGACCCAAAGGAAAACCCCTTTAGGTCAGGGATAACCACGTCCATAAGAGGGCTTTCCACAGCAATTTATTTAACTACCCTAAACAGAGGTCCCCGCACTGGGGCCAGACTAGGTCAGCCCACACAGGGGAAGCCTGCGGCTCACCAGCTCTTCCCGAAGCTTCCCCAGTGTCTCTGTATGGTTACTCCGGGTACTCAGTATAACTGAAAGTTTCTCCATGAGGATGTCGTACTTGCTCCTCCTGCAAGAAATACAATAGTTCATTTTTTTCAGATCTCTTGCTAAAGGTAACCTGTTTTCAAAGATGACAAGTAAGACATAAATAGCAACGCACTAAAGCAGAAAACCTTAGTCTTATGTCTCAGAGACCATCCAGGCCAACTCATGCCCTTCACAGCTCAAGAGACCTGGATTGCACAGGTAAATCACAAGGCCCAGGCCACCTAAATGGTAGCAGTGGACTAGACTCTATGGCTAAAACTTTAACCAGTCTTTAAAATGTCTTTTTTTTTTTTTTTTTTGAGACTAGGTCTCGCTATTTTTGCCTGTGGAACTGCAGGCTCTTGTTGCCCACGGTACCACAGACTCAAGCAATCCCCAGCCTCAGCTTCCCAGGTAGCTGGGATTACAGGCGCGCACCACCACGCCCAGCTATTTTTTTGGATCCAGGTCTCGCTACGGGCCCCAGGTGGGACTCGAACCGCGATCCCTAACCCTGGCCGCTTCATAGGCTAAAGCTTACAGGCATGAGCCACCGTGCCCGGCATTAAAATGCCTGACATTTTGACAAAACTTTCAGAAAGGTCTAGAAAGCTATTACATATTTCTTTATCAATCACTTGGTGAGGAAGGACAGGGGTAATAGCATACAGGAGTTAACAGAAGTTCTGAAATCCAGGGCCAAGACCTGTGAGTCCAGAGCTCTCTTCCCCACACCATGTACCTGCAGTTCAGAAACTGGATTTCTATCTTGACTTCTCCGGCTGATGGAGCCCATCTCCTGTCGTAAGTTCTAAGTCATGTAGACATCATCATAAATGCTTCCAAGCAATGCCACCAAGAGAAACTCGTGTGGTTTCTGATACATGCAGGCTGAGAGTGCTGCCAGGTGGCAGAACATTTTTGGGCCCCATTCCTAAGCTAGGTAATTAGCTACCCCACAGAGAGGAGTGAAGAGGCAGGGGCCCTCCCAGATACTCCCTGGGGCTCAGAAAGGAATGGGCTCCAGCTCACTGTTCTCGCCAAACAATGGGAACATAGGAGAACACAGCTAAACAGCAGCATCACGCAGAGGAATCCTTCAAGGAAGCTCACAGCGCATCCGTGTAGGTTGGCTACAATGGTTTTGCTTGCCAGAGAGCCAATTTGAAGCCAATAAAATTCAGCTTCCACTGTATCACCGCAACGAACCAAATTTTACTTCTTTATTTTTGCTCACTCCCCAAATTCACCTAAGTGTTCCCGGTCCCTGCTGTGAGGCTATGAAGTTATTCTCCCCCTTGTTTTCTGCCTAATTTTCTGTGTTTAAAGTGAGCATGGCTTTATAATCATATATTTTTATAATTCGAATGGACAGTAAGTGTCTGTTTGGCAAAGCTGCAGTCATAATCTGATCTGGTCTTGGTGATTTTATTTTTTTTGAGACTAGGTCTTGCTATTTTTGCCTGTGGAACCGCAGGCTCATGTAGCCTGTAGTACCAGACTCAAGCAATCCCCAGCCTCAGCTTCCCAGGTAGCTGGGATTACAGGAGCACGCCACTACGCCCAGCTATTTTTTTGGGACTAGGTCTCACGACGTGCCCCCCCCGCAGCACTCGAACTGTGATCCCTGGCCCCAGCCGCGGCTTCCTAGGCTGCCGCTTACAGGCATGCACCACTGTGCCTGGCCAAGGCCTCAGTGATTTTTAAAGGAGCAGTGTACAGCTGCAGGACAGGCAGGAAGGTGTGCTGATGGCTGTGCGCTGTACCTGTCCACGTGGAAGCGGTTCAGCAGGAGGAGGATGGAGTGCTGCTGGGCGCCGGTGGGCAATCGGATCACATGCGACTGCATCGTAATGAGGCCATTTTTGTTCAAGATTTTCCTGTGATAATGAAGCTTCCCAGCATCCACCCTGGAGGAAGAGAAGAAGGTGGGCACAGGGTGATTTGCTTACTCTCATCCCACAGCGCACAGACTCCCGCCTGGACTGAAGCACCAGAGACACAGCTCCAAGCCAGTCAATATAAGGGAACAGCTACCAGCAGACCCTGGCCTTGAGAGAAACAGTCATGCCTCCGACTAAGGGCACAACCCAGATGCCCGGAGAGGTAGGTGGGGAGACAGGGGGATAGCGTGGGGGCAAGGGAGTGAGCAGGAATGGCCTGGATGGAGACAACAGCTAATGAGATGATCAAGGATGGGTCCCTAATTGTGCAGCGGTCAATAACCAGGGCAACCACACATCCTCAACTTTGCTTTTGGCCCTGACCTATGCTCATTGCTTTGGCCTCCCTCCTGCTCAGCTCCACTTTCCTTCCACTCTAGCAATATTTGCTTTGGATGATCAATCTATCCCACTATCTCTTCAACTAAAAAGCACTGCACTCTCAGGTGCCTAGGTGGCAGAAAGCAGAAGAATGGGGAAGAGGAGCCACAGCTTATGTGTCTGGGGGGCAGGGCACAAGGACCAGAGAGCTCTAGCATTTAAAATCAAGCCAGCCATGCCCTCACTTGAAAGCAGAGCTGTGGAGATCTCGCTGGAGCTCCCCTTGCCACCTGGACCGGCCCAGTCGCTCCAAAATGCAGTAGGAGAAGTCGGGGAGCTTCAGGTCAGGGTCGCCCTCGGAGCCTATCAAGGCTCTGTACCGCATGTCCTGGGAGGCAACGATGATCAGCTTCTTCCCCCACCTGCAAGTTGGAAACAACCACACAAAGCTGTAACTTTAGTAGCTTTTAAGAAAAGTGAGATCAAAAAGCAGAACCTCAGAGAATTGCTATTTTACTCAGCTTCTTAGAGGTTTACAATCCCCCCATTAAGCAGGTTTCAGCCTTAGAACTGCAGCACTCAGGAGGAACAGGGCTACTCTTGCCTAATGTGCTTCTAGGCCTCAGCAGGGCACTCAACTTCCCATCACTTGCTCACTCCTTGGCATCAAGATAAACCCGACACTTGGAACGCCCTCTCCAGGATGAACAAGTAACTGAGGAGTCATCTAAAAGCCCCCACAGGCTACCAATGTTTCATCCTGAGCAGGCAGCCCGACTTCCCAGCTCTGATGCTCCCAAGTGCCTGACCACAAGGTGTGTTGAGTCACATCACTCCCTCTGGCTGTTCTGCCTCTTCCCACCCCATGGCAGATATCCTCGCTTCTCCCACTCAGCAGGCAAAAAAGAAGAGAGGCTGTCTGCACTGAAGCTGCAGGGTCCTTTGTGGCCTAGAGCCGCTCTTCTACAGAGCCTTGGAAGGTTGTAGAGTTCATCTCCACAGAGAATGGCAGGTGTGACTGCCTGTTAGAGACAGCAGACTTCCTGTGTCTGCAGACCACAGATGTAGGGCCCATGTGCTCTCATCTCAAGACAGGCTCACAAGTCAACCTTGAGGAGATCGGCTGGCAACTGGCATCCTGTTTTAAACTTACAGTAGTTTACTACCCTTTACTCCAGTGTTTCCAATTAGCCATTCAATGACTCCTACAAGTCTAATTTGCTGACTACGGTCACCAAGCAAGCTAGCAAATCCCCACTAAGCAGTCAGCAGAGTCTCAGAGATACCAAGATAAGTAAACATGGGATCACACTGACAGGAAAAGACAAGAGTGCCACAGGTGGTAACTGGCAGAGAACAGCAGAGCTGGAGGTCAAGGCTCCAGAATGAGGTGTCTGAGGAGCCCCACTTTAACCCTTTGTGGGCGAGCAGAGCATGTAACAACAAGGAGGAAAAACTTCCCAAAGGGGGTAATTCTTGAAGGGGGTAATTCTTGAGTCGGAAGTTAGCTGACAAAGGGGACAAAGGTGACAAAGGTGAGAAGTGCAAGAACTTGCAGAACTTGCAGGCTCCAGGGCAGGAAGGAGCACACTCTTGCAGGAGGTGGCTTGGGCACCACGTGACAGCAAGCTAGAAAGCAGAAGAAAGCTCAGCAAGGCAAGAGTTCACATCCTGAATGGCCTGGTGATGTCTCTGTGGGGAATTTAGTTTCCATGACAAAGACAGGGGTTGTTTGAGCTTTCAAACCCAATCAAACAATCAGTCAATGGCATTTTCTGGAGCCAAGTTGGAACCGACTTTGTGCCAGGTAGATCCTAGATCCTAAAGATGCAGCTATGAGCAAGGCAGATAGAGTTCCTGCCCTCAGGGAGCACTTAGCTGGTGAGGACAGTAAAATAAAGATCTAAAACCAACCATTCTTGATTTTAAATATGACGGTGCCTGGTTAATGAGGGACACTTGTTGATGACCTGAGTGTAAAGCTGAATGAAAAGAGGTAGTTGGGGCAGAACATTCTAGACAGAAGCAACAGCATACACCACAGGTCTGAGGTGGGAATGAGGCAGCATGCTTAGGCTTAAGTACAGTGAAGAAAGGGGTAAGCTGAGAGGCGAGGCCAGGAAGGCGTGAAGGCAGAGCAGGTCAGACACTTGAGGACTGTGGTTAGTAAGGCAGGTGGCTACAGGGCAGGGAATCATGGGGCACATGGCTCATGGCTCTGACCAACATCATCAGGTCAAATGCCCAGTCCCAGCACAGCAAGGCCTTGGGATTTTCTTAAGAGAAACTAGAAATCCAGATTTTTATATACTAGTAGTGAATTAAAATAAAAAACTAATGAAAGCTGATGTTAGCTAAACAAAGCAAGGGGGTAGGGGAGCAGGTTTAGCCAGTTTGAAACCTCTGCCCTGAGGGCCCACAAGCATTGTCCCTCACAATTCCAGTTTAGCAAAGAACCCTCCATGCAGCAGGGAAAGTAAGAAAGAAGAGAGACAGGACAGTTGGAGGCTGCTGCACCGATGTGAGGCCAAGGGGGTCTGAGTGGAGGCAGAAGGTCTAATCCAGGGACCCACGGAGTTGAATGCAGCAGTCAGGAGAGAGAAGAGGCCTCTGAGAAAGTCCCCAGCTGACAGCCTGTGAGCCTGGGAATGCCTCTGACAACAAAAGAAAGGGGGGGGGAGGCAGAGATGGGGCAAAGAGGGAAGCTCTCACTCTGTGCATGCGGAATAGGTGTATCAGAACAGCCACACCTGCACCTGGGAGGAGGTCTGAGATCAGACAGAACCCTGGGGAAGAGCCAACATTTAAGGGGGGTGAGGACATTTCAGGGAGGGGTTTCCCAAAGGAGTTAAAGAGGACCAGTCAGGAGAACAGAAAAACAAAATGTGAAGCCACAGGAGCAACAACTTCAAAGGTCCCTAAGGGACAGCAGGACAAAGGAGATCAAGGGTCTCAGCATGTCCACAAGGCCTGTTAATCCGGATCTTACAGAGTAAGACTTCAGTGAGGCGGTGAAGTCAGAAGAAATGTGCAAGAGTGGCCGGGAGGAGAGAGTTCCTGTTGGCAGTTTCTTCCTGTTCTGTAGAGTGGGATGGCTGGAGGGACCAATGGTAGGGGCTTGAGAAAATGACAGTATGGATTAGCCACTCTGGGAAACCGGGACCCTGAGGGGACTTACAAAAGGACCACTGGCCAGCGGCACAGGGCCCAGCTCGGACAAGAGAAAGCAAGGCGCCGTCCATACAAGAGCTCCCTGCTCTGCCCAACCACACCAGCACTGAGCACACAGAGGGAAGAGCAAGGCAGCCTCCCTTCCCTCCCTTCTGGTCTCCAAGCAAAATCAGGCCCCCAGAGCAGAGTGTAGAGGACTGGTTGACTGGCGGGTCGACTCTGATATACACTAAGGCTGCAGACCAGTCCCAATGTTGTGATCACCCCTGGCTTCAAAGCAGATTCCCACGAGCTCCTATAGTGCGTGCCAGTTACCTGCCAAAGGCCTCCACCATTGTGCAGCGAGGCTGCAAAGACTTGGTCCTGATGTCATTGGTGATGTTCTTCCTTTCCTTAAAGTACCGGCATGAGCCCTGGATGCCATCCTTGTTCTCTAAGATCATGTGAATGGGGTAGACATCCTCCAAAGGGACTGGGTCCCGCCTGGACTCCAAAATTCCAGTTTCCAAATCAATTTCTTCATATCTAAGAGGGGGAAACAAATACCAAACCACAACTCAGCTTCAGAAATACTTTATGCATGTCAGACTCTGACGACCTGCAGTCGTCAGACGACCTGCAGTAGATGACAGAGGAAGTGAGATCACTCAGTCCTGCCCTACAAATACAGATCATCCTGACAAGTTAGGTCCCGCCTCTCTATGGCAGGATCCTCCAAATCTACACAGAAGCTGAACAGCTAGAACCAGAACTACCTTACTAAGCCAAGAGTGGCTTCTGGTCTCCCTGCAAATCCGGTGCATGCACATTAGCAATTGCCATCTTTGAATCTTCCATAGGGTTTTTTTTTTCTCAAATAGCAATCCTACGTCTTCAATTGTCATCAAGTATCTCAAATCAGTGAGTATACACACTGACACAAGTAGACTTGTCATCAAGTATCTCAAATTCCGTGAGATCAAAACCAAAATTAGAACCACTGCTCCCCACCTTGGTACCACATCTCCCAGTCACCTCCTATCAACACCACCGAAACATCTTCAGCCCATTTCTTCTTTTATCCAGTCAGGCAAGTTTGTCACAATTTCCTTAGAAATTCTGCTCACATTATGCACTCATGCAGTTGCAGCTAATTCCCACCTATACTTTTAACCCTTTCTTTCCTTGCCTTCTCTATGACCTCTGCACTACCTTCAATCACCATCCTCACTCCACATTTTCTACCCGATTAGAGGGCATGACTCAGGAACGTGGTTCTCTGCCGCTTCAGCTATACCTTCCCAGAACTCTTTTGACATCCCTGGTCCTCCATCCAGCCTTTACATGTAGGAATTCCTCAGCGCCATGTCTGAAGGCCTCCAATCACATTATACTCTCTCCCAGAGAGGATCACCTAGTCTCCTGGCCTACAGCTCTAATTACCAAGCATCTGGGGTGATTCCACAGGTCTAGCTCAGTCCCTCCCTATGGCCTGATTTTGTCCCAATGAAGCCAGATTTTTTTACTAACAGAATCTCTACTTGTATAACCCAAAGGAACGTCAAACTCAACCTATCTCGAAACACATTAGTACCTTCCCACTTTCCCCGATTCAACTACAGTGCTGGTCCTCTCTGTTCATCAGAAGGACATCAGTATTCACTCGGCTGTCCAAATAGGAGGTAGTGGAGGGCAGTCTCCTTGATTCTGACCTTTTATATCTCACATCTGATCAGTCACCAGTCACTCTTAGTTCTCCTGTGCATTAGGTCTTGATTCCATCTGCTTCTCCCATTTCTTCTCATACCTACCACACCAGGACTAGCTGTTTGTCACTGG
Source organism: Uropsilus gracilis (assembly GCA_004024945.1). NCBI lineage: Eukaryota > Metazoa > Chordata > Mammalia > Eulipotyphla > Talpidae > Uropsilus > Uropsilus gracilis. The sequence goes on along the minus strand of PVHY01001402.1, from coordinate 97,751 downwards.
ATTACTATAAATCTCTCAACTTCACCCTTCGCCCCCAGTCTGACCCTCTCTTCGATGGCTTCTTCCTTTTGATAAAGGATAAAGTCTTTAAATGGATTTAAGGACCACTGATTACCTCTTCAGCCCAACTTGGTATACGGGCAGGTTGGATTCAAATTCTGGATTCTGCCCTTGCTCCTTGATGGCACCAAAAGAAGTCACTTAACCTCTCTGTGCCTCAATGTTCTCTTCAGGAAGATGGGGATAATCATACTCATCTCCTAAGCTTGTTGCAAAAATCAAACAACTTGCCTATGGAGGATCTAGGAACAGGCCCAGATTATAATAACCATGGTACGTGCGCATGTGAACTTGCATTCCTCGCCTCCCTACACTTCAAACTTATTTCTCTTCCTTCAAGTTTTCACATGTGATGGGCTCAGTCTAGCAAACGCTGCCAATCAAACGCAAGCTCTAAGTCTTGTTTTGGACAGGACTGCCTCTGGGAACATGGTGAAAGAGCAGAGGCCCAGGGACAGCTGACCTGAGTTCAAACCAACCCCAGGTCACTTACAATCTCTATAACTCTGGGCAGGTGGTATAACCTCTCTCTGACTCAGTTTCCTCTTCTGCAAAATGGGGAAGATAACAGCACCTACCTGGTAGGGTCACTGTTAGGATCAAGTGAGTTCAATCTCCTGAAGCTCCTAGAATGGGATCTTAGAATACTACCAAAGCGAACCGTAAGCATTCAATAATTGTTATTGATATTGTTAAGATTGCTTTTTAGGTAGCACTCTAGTTGCCTTTGCGCTCTTAGACTGAGTTTGATAACGTTCCATGAAGATTTAACTGAGAGCAACTGTTTGCAGACTTAATCAGACGTGAACTCCTGGTCCCATCCAATGGAAATACTCTTTTGAGTACAAAAAAGATCCCCCCCCACCCCTGCTCACCACCATCCTAAACACATGCAAGGAGGTAATGCGACATCGCCAGATGCACCCCAATCCCACTACCCTCCCCCAATTCCATCAGACGCCTGGGCCCCGCCAGGCCTGAGGGACCCCAAACCCCAAATCAGGTTTCGACTGCACTCCCCCACCCCCACCCCAACCTCAGACTCAGATCTACTCCTTTCCCCAGGGCCCCACCCTTCAGAACCCGGTCCTCTCCTAGCTCGATCAAACCCCGGGCTCTGTGCCCGCCCGCCCGCATTGCCAGGCCGCTGACCGGTCTTGGAGCTGGAGGTCGGGTCGCTCCCGAGGCTCCTCATAGAAGCTGATGCCCGGATGCGTGGCAAGGGCCCGCCACAGAAACTCCTGCGTGTAAGACTCCAGGGGCAGGGGGAAGGGCGGCACCCGCGTCTCCAGGCGGCTCCACAGCGCGGGCAGACACAGGCCATCCAGCCCCTCCAGGGCCACCTCGTCCAACAACGACTCCAGCGCGTCCATTGCTACTTCTGTTGGCAGTGTCCCGGGCGCCTGCGCATTAGGCCGCCGAGGAGCCCCCGCGGGGCAGCGCGCCTGCGCCCGACGGTCAGCAGCTCAAGGAGGCGGGCCCGACGGGGAGGAGTTCCAGCTCGCCGACGTGACGCCACTCCTTTTGGGGGCGGGCTCAATTGTGGCGCTCCTCCGCCATTGGTCAGGAGCTCTGCAGTAACCAGGGGAACTGCAAACAGTGTAGGGCCGCTTCCGGTTCGAGCGCCCGGAACCGCCGCCTCTAGGGATGGACGGTGAGTGTCTGTGGGCCCCTTCGGGAGACCGGGCAGTTATTCTCTCGCCCCTCCTGAGACCGCCACTGGGCAGAATCCTAGGCCACAGACCCCTGGACCACCACTGCCTGACCCACGGTGGTCTCCGTGAGGGAATGGGAGTCTTTGCGGTGCTGCGCGGGGAGAAGAGGCTGGGGGGGAGTGGTCAGTGATTTGGCCACTGCTGAACTGGTTCGTGCAGGGGACCGGGGAGCTCACTGAAAGGCTTTGCTGTGGGAAAGGAGTAGTAGGAACTTGAGGAGCATCTTGTGTTTCCCAGGATATGGAACTTGTGGGGTCTGAGAGTTGGTATGAGGATGAGCGTCCTGGTGGGGAGTGATCAGCTACTGGGAAAAAGGGGTTGGTAAAGGAATGAAGAGGGGGAACTAAGGAATGCTCTCTTTCTGTGCTTTGATGTTAATAATAATAGCCCTCATTAACAGCGTACTTGTTCAGTGCCAAGAGCTCCGTCCATGGTTGTGAGGCAACACCTCGCTAAGCTTGGGAATAGTCCTTTGCGGTCAGTGTTATTATCCCATTTTACAAATGAATAAGCTGAGACTAAGAGAAGTCAAATAATTTCCCCGAAACCAAACAGCCAGCAAGTGGCAGAATCACTAGGGAACCAGTGGGAATTGAAGTGTGGAGTTTGAGATTTGGAGGCCATATTAGATACCTCACTTTCCATAGGAGGTGAATGCAAAGTATCTGAAGTGGAATGAGCTGTGATTGAAAACCAATTCCCCTTTTGAAATGGAAACCTCTCACTCAGCTCTGACCAATTTTTTTTCATGAGGTCCTTCTCAAAATACTTTGATGACCAAACAGTCAAACTTTGATGACCAAACTGGCCCCAAAGGCCAGATACAGGGATCCCTAGTAGAATCGAGTTGACAATGGAAAGCAATCTAAAGTAGGTTACTTTTCTCTCTCATTTTGTAGATGGAAAAACTAATGTCCAGAGAGACAGGTAGGGCCTTAATTCTAGAATGTAGGTCATTTTTCTCATTTCACCACTGTCCCCTGCTTCTGGGGAATTTATTCCTTTCTGATAACCACTTACTGTAGGGTAGAAAGATTTTTTTTAATTGAACAGACTGTCATGTACTTAAAAGATGTCTGTTGCATTCTAGAGGTACTATAAAATATCATTTGCCAGTTTGTCCTGTGGAAAGGGCAATATAATATTAGGGATAGAACAAGAGTACTCAGATCTTTTGGTCTAAGGACACTTCCCCATGCTTACCTCAAAAGACCTTTGTTTATGTGTGCTGTATTGATATTTACCATAGCAGAAATTAAAGCTGAGAAAATCCTAAAACATTTACCAATTTATGTAACAATGGCAACCCATTGCTTCTGGACACAAATAATAATTTAAATGATGTTTTAAATGAAAACAACTTTATATCTTCCACACAGAAAAATTAGTAGAAAATGTGGTATTGTTTTACTCTCTATGGAATCTCTTCCCTGTCTAGTTTAATGAAAGGTAGCTAATTTCTCATTCTGCTTCAGCTGTCAAACTGTTGTATTGTTATTTTGATTAATGATATGAAGAAAATCTAGCTTCATACCGCCATTTAATTGAGATATCATGTGTTTTAATAGCCCTTCCAAGTAACTGTAGATATTTTTCTTTGATATTAAATCAGATCTTGAAAATTAGTTACAATGTGAGATCTGAAATCATATTGTTGAACATTTGTACTTTTCGTGCTTTAAAATCCATTTTTCTCTTTTGCACTTTGATTGTATATTTTATTCATGTATGATTTTAAAACATAAAGTGTTGGTCATTGGGAAAATGTTGGTTCACTGACCTATGCAAATCTTCCAAATGTGGACATTTGAAATGTCATTACATGATGTTTTTTAAAAAGATCACATTCTTTAATATTACCACCCATCTCATTTTTTTAAGAAAGTGACTATTGAAAAGCTATTATGTTCAAAGTTGTTTTCACTAGAAAGCTTGAACTTTAGCTTGGTAACAAGTATTGTCAGTTGTTTCCTTGAAGTGTTGTTTTCTTTTGAAAAAAAATGCCTGCCAAATATTAGTGTGAATAACTCTAGTTGGTCTCTTAGTTGTTTAGTTCAGTGAAAATGGCATTCTGTATTATATCTGTCTAGTTCAGGGGGCAACCCATACAATCACACAAATGTTTTCCAGGATCCACTATTGTTTGTATAGGAGAATAGTGACTTAGAGAAGTGCTTTATATGTACTTCCCATCTTTCACACAGAATATTGAAAAGATGTGTGCTCATGGCTTGAGAGTTAATAAAATTATTTTTGCCCATTGGGATAATCTTTTTTTCTTTTTTTTTTGAAACTGGGTCTTGCTATTTTTGCCCGTGGAACCGCAGGCTCTCGTTGCCCAGGGTACCACAGATTCCAGCAATCCCCAGCCTTAGCTTCCCAGGTAGCTGGGATTACAGGCGCGCGCCACCACGCCCAGCTATTTTTTGGAACTAGGTCTCTGCTACAGCCCCAGGCGGGACTCGAACCGTGATCCCTAGCCCCTGCCGCTTCATAGGCTGAAGCTTACAAGCAGGAGCAACTGTGCCCGGCCCCCCATTGGGATATTCTTAAATGGAAATTATTTGTTTGTCTTATTGTGAGTCCACGGCAGTAAAGAGTACAATGACTGGTTGTATGACTTAGTGCCACTGCTTGTAGCCACTCAAGCCACAAGCAATTTTAACCACTGTTGCTTTTGCATCATCAGTGCCAGTACCAAAAACATCTCAGAATTATGGTGAAAAACATGTCCTTGGGGATCCCTCCTTCTCCTAGGATCTGTGGAACACATTTTGAGAAACATTGCTGTAGACTGATTTCAAGTTGCTGCTTAATCTCTGCTAACCATTATCATCTCAGTGCCCCTAAGGCATTATTACAGCCCAGTGCAGGAACCTGTTTCTTTTCACACTGGTTTAAAAAAGGCAAAATTATTCTCCTGTTTACCCTGAGATTAGATTCAGCATTTAAAGGATTCCTTCTTCCCATATGTTTGTTTTTTTTTTCAGTCATTAATTTACACACAATTTTATGGGCACTATCTGTTAGTGAAGCACACTTTGAAGAAGGTGCTTCTGACCAACTAAGGCAAGCCCCACATTTTTAGAAAGCTGCTTATTTCTTAAACTTACCAAAGCATACTTGCCAATCTGTATCCCCAAATTGGGCCATAGCGTGGTTTATTCTGCATGTCTCAAGCACACTAGCTTTTCACAACATTTTGCCTGGCTTGGTCTTGACCCTGAGCAGGCCCTCTGGCTCTGAATGTAGCATGGTGTGATTTAGGGGGCCATCTGTCCATGGATTTTAATCTCAGCTGTGCTCTGCCCTCTCTGAGCTTTGGTCTTCCTGCAAATAAAATGGACATGATGAAGCTTACCCAGCTTTGTTTGGAAATGCATTTTTATGCACTCAATGTGTCTTTGCATGGGCACTAGATACTAAATCTGGCATTTGTAAAGTGCTCCCACCGGTAACTAGTGCTGTCATTTTCTGCGAATGGGCAGTCTTCCACACTGCTGGCATAAGAGGAAGAAGGGAATCTGATACAATGTCTAGCAAATAGTAATTTTTGTAATTAGCTCACTCTTTGTTTAAAAGAGAAGCCTATGTTTGACATTTTTTATTTTAATGAAGGTACATTGGCAGCGTGCAAGTCTTCTGCCTGTGAAAGGTTCCCTTGTATGTTAAAGTCAAATTTTGTGCAGTGTTTTTAAAGTGAGGATTTAGAAAAAAATATCTGACTCCATTTCTGAGGAACATAATAATTAGACAAAAGTTCAGCACATCAATATAATTAGAAAGGGTTTTAAAGCTGTTCGTTTGCTTTTGCTCCCCCAAGAGCAAATATTTAACACTTCCCATTTATACTGTTCATTTGCTTAGCAAACTTTCTCAAAGAATTAATAATGCCAAAATGAAATTTAGCCTCACTTGTCTAAATAATCCCAAATTGCAGAACAAGTGACAGTTGAATTAACAAGGTCATGTGGAATGTATACTCTCAGTGTGTGTGGTCTCTGCTGTCCTGTGCTTGTCTCAGATGTAGCTGGACTCTAGTAATGTGTCTGCTTCTCCTAGTGAAAATAAACCAAGTTAAAAACCAATCAAGAAAATAAAATAAAACAGCTGCATTCAGCAGGCAAAATAAATATGTGATCCATGTAATCTGTGTCCGTTTTGTTTCCCTTTCCTCTTCACACCATCCTTCCATCTAATTCATTTCTTTTCTCTTGATGTTTTCCATCATTCATTCTACCCCACGCTTTTAGTTAATAGGAACTTGGCCACTGCTATCCAGTGACACTGCAACATTTCAGTGCTTCAGTGTGCTGGAATCGAGTGATACAGATGAATAAGATTGAATCCAGGTGAAGAGTATATGGGAGTTTGTTCCAGTAATTCTTGAAATGTAATGTGCAAGTTTAAAAATTTACACCTTAAAAGAGAGTGATGGAGGATTTTAAAAAGAATTGTTCACATCCCAGGTGACATATTGGAAGCCTCTGGCTGAATACGCACAGGCGTGTTTTACTTGGCCTACAGTGTTTTGTTTTTTAAGTTTGGAATGAGTTGTCAACATTGAAAAATTGGGAGATTTCACATAAATATCTGATTATGGCATTTTTTTTCAAAAATCAATAGAGTCTATTAACACCAAATCAGAAATCTCATGGCACAGTTCCCTCACAGTTGGAGCTGAGTGGAGACTTTCCATTCTATAGCACCTACTGAACTGGTTCCCCTCATTACATCCATCTTGCCTGGGTCCTGTAGGCACTTGAAGTTGTAGCCTTGAACTAGTATTTACTCGGACAACTTTAAAACTGCCTCTGGACTTTATTGTGTTCCAAACTGTGCTGTGTTTGTATTTCTAGTTCTACTCTGAAAATAAGGGAGGAGGAATATACTCCTTAAGAATTTCATAGTCTGGTGAGAAAGCCAGCCACAAACAGATAACAACAATCCCATATTCTAAGGAGTCCCTAGAAGATAACATTTGTAAAGGTTTTCCCTACTCCAAAGCATTCTGGCCCTCTGCCTACTTTTGCAAAGAAAGTTTTATTGGAACACAACTGTACCCATTTGCATACAGCTGCACCCAAGCAATTTGACTGTTTTCATATTAGTAGTGGAGTTGACTGTGACAGGAACCATATAAGCCATGTAAGCAGAAATATTTACTATCTGACCCTTCAAAGTAAAAGCTTGCCATATCCTGCTATAGAGGATTCGATTGAAATCCTGAGGTAGCTCAACATGAGCTATAATTATGCCCATTTGATAACCACACAGTTAGTAGATAGCAGAACCAGAACTCATTTGAATCAAATCTGTACTGGAGTATGTCATCAGACTTGTCTTGATCCTGTCTCTGCCAATACAGGGCCAGGTTCTCACAGGAACGAGTTTTCCCATTAGGCTAATGGGAGAATAAACAGCTTTAAAAGCCTTCTCAGTCCACTCAAGATCTGACCTGTGACTCCTCTTCCATTTTCAGGTAGTGAGAGAGGTTCATGAGGACCAATGTGGTTGGCCAGAGAGGAGTGACTTGGCACTGTTTACAGAGCACTTTATATGAGTAAGAGAGCCTTGATGCCACTGGACTGACTGGAGACCCCATGGGGTTTTCTACAACTGACCTTGTAGCCTTAACAACCTCACAGAAGCCCTAACATCAAGGATGTAGTCAAGGAAGCAGCACCTTGACCCTGGGCTAGTCTGTGGGTTTCCAACCTCATCTTTCCATGACCACACACTCCTGCCCAGAGGTTTTATACTTGTGTTTTCCCATATAATAACAGTTTTCCAGAAAAAAAATAACTGGGCTTTTTAGTCTCTTCATAAAAGGATACTTAAACTCCACCAATTTTAAAGGCTTCCCACACAGTGTCAGTCCTCCAGCACTGGACAGTACCAGCCACCCCTTTGACCTTGGACTTTGTGATGACAGGTTGGGCTGTTTGGGCCAGTGTTTCAGTCATCGAGTGTTCATTCTTACGCTGAGAATACTGACCTGACTCTGTAAGTGGCTGCGATTTCAACCCTTGCCTGAACCACCTCAGGCAGCAGCCATCTCCTGAGCACACCACCGTCTCCCACCTCCCTGCCTTGCCCGTGTGTGTGCCCTGCCATCGTGCCTTTCTTTCTCCACTGTGCCCTGCCTTGGCTTGTGAATTAACTCCTCTAGCTTAGTGGGCACCCAGGCCCTCCTGCACCTTGTACATGATGCCCTAGCAGGTGTGGGGCTCCATGCCATTCTCCCTCTTTGAGGGTCAAGAGCCATTCTTGTTCCTTTGCATGCCCAGCACTGGGCACAAGGACTGACACAGGGAGGTGCCCGTGCATGTTTGCTGGGTTGATATTGTAACCAGGAAAGAAATGAACCAGTTTGTCCCTTAGTAAATAGCTGACTGGGCTCCATGAAGCAGACGGAAGAAAAGGCCTTACAGCCAAGTTTGCAGAGACCTTGGCTGGCTCCTCTTTCTGCGGACAAGTGGCTTCCCCAGACACCACCCTTTGGAATCGTTCAACCCAGTCCAAATCCTATGCCCTATCCTAGCTTCTTTTGTAGTAATCATGACCTCTTTTTATTTTGTTTTTCCTCTGCTTAGTAGCATTCTTGTCTTCCCCCATTTCCTAATCCCAGTAAATTCACTGTCACTCTCACCTCATTTTGGAGCCCAGCACTGCTTTCACTGCCCTTTGCTTATGAAGTCCCTGGACACAACCCCTGACTTAAGCTTTTCTTTCGGGATCAGAAAATTATGGGTGACAGCAGCACCTGGTAGGAAGCTAAGGGACCGCAGAAGATGTCTTGGTTCAAGAACCCAGGCCTCTGCGGGTACCACGACTCTTCTCTGTTACTTACAATCTGTTGTGTGTCTGTCCCAAACCATTTAGGTGCTGAGGTAAGTATTAAGGATGCACCTAAAATTCCAGAAGTCTAGAACTGGAGGGAACTTGACACATGGAGTCCAGGATCCTATTTCGGAGGCCCTGATGTGTTTCAGAGCCAGAGGGCACCACGCCATCTGGAAGGATCACTGGCCTCAGCTTTTGACAACAGCTGCCAGGCAGGAATGTGGGCCCTGTGTTGCCAGATCTTTCAGTTTTTCCGAAGAATTCAGAACTCAACATTTTTAAATGTGAACCTTCCTAAGCTTTAAATATTGACTGAAAAGTAATTTTTAACATTATGGAGGCCAGATAAATATCCCTGGGCTGGTTTCAACCAGAGAGTGGCTTTAGACCTAGTTTGAACCTGGCTGTATCAGAGGCGGAGGCTGAGGCACAGGAGTTAGATGCCCACTGATGGCAGCCCAGGAGTGGGAGGTCATGCCTAGGTCACTACTCCAAAGCCTCCTCCCAGTGAGCTCAGTGGAAGGCTTTGTCTCTGATCCTTTGAGATGGCAATTTCATTTTAAGCCTGCACATGGGAACCAGAAAATAACAAGACAGAGGATAAGATGTTCCCCCTCTTCTTGGGTGGTGTCCCCCACCCAGTCTTCCTTATTCTGGAGAGGAGTGGCAGGTACAGACCTTGTGGAGTGAATGAAGGGAGCTTCAATCCCGATGACTCCTCTTCCCAGCCCTGCAACCTTGAAGTCAGTTACTTCATATCTTAGTACCTAGACCCCCCCCCACGTTGTAAAATGAGATTAAGAGCAGAACCCATGAGGCCACTGTGAGATCAGGTGAACTCAGGCATCTAAAGCTCTTCGAATGGTGCCCACAGACCATGTCACAGGCTCTCATTAAAAATCAGAGGAAGGATTGCATCTTTGTCCTTAGGTTTCCAGGGGGTTGCATTACAACCTTTCCCACGTTGTCCCAGGTAGGTTATTGGGGGGGGGAGAGGAAACAGGTGCAACTAGTCAGATACTTTAATTTGGTTGCACAAACACACATTTTCACAAATACCATGTCCTCATTGATTTACTGGGGAAGGACGATGTGGGGGTAGGGATGGGGCTGGGGTGGGGTATGGAACGGGAAGGGGCCGGGAGCCGTGGGATGCAGGCAGAGGTAAAGCCAAGGACATTTTAGCCCTGGAAGCAAGTCTGTCATAAGGCCACTGATTAGATCACAGAAGTGTGGCATTTACTTACCTTCACTATTTCAGAAGAAAAAAAATCAATATTTTCCAATTATCTCCAATGGTGTATTCAACGCACTTTGTCATATTTTGTTTCTCCATCCCAGAAAGAGCAGGAAAGGGTCAGGAAAGCTCACTGTGAGAAGATGAAGTCTTCACAGTGGTTCATAATCATGCCTCCTCTGCCTTCCATTCAGAAATGTGGTCATTTACTCATTCATCAATTCTTGAAATATCTGATACCTACTTCACTCCAGGCACTGTTCCAGGAGTGGGAAATTCAGTGATTAAAAAAGACAGACCCAGGTCTCTGAGAAGCTAGAATTTAGTCAGGGGGCAGGGAGGAGACAGACCACAAATACTTTAACAAGGGAAAGATCAGATAAGTGCTATGCAGATTACAATGGTGGGGGGAGTGAGAAGGGGGCCGGGAGGGGTAGCATGGGAGCTAAGGGCCGGTCTGCTCTGAGGACATCTGAGGGACAAGAAGGAGCCAGCTTGAGAAAGACCCAGGGGAGGAGGACAAAGACCTCCAAGGCAGGAAGGAATCTAAGAGAGAGGTTGGGTATGAGCAAGGGGAAGAGGTATAGGCACTGGAGGCAGGCCATGCAGGGCCTGGTCAGCCTGGCCAAGGTGGCCACTCTGGAGGGGCAAGCAGGTTAGTGACATGGCCTTTTTAGATGGCTGCTGTGGGGGAAACCCAGCAAGAGTGGAGGCAGGAGACCTGGTAGGTAGCTACTTGGCAAGTCAAGACTCGCAGACAAGGATGGAGAGGAATGAATAGATTCAGGGTGTGTTTGGGCGCCAGCGCTCCACAGAACTCTCTGAGATCCAGGATCAGTCAGCCCTTTATTGGGGAGGGAACTGCTGACTCTAAGAACCTGTTATGTTAAGGGTTCTGAGTGCTTCACAAATACTACCTTAATGAATGAGCTAAGTGAGATTCACTCAGGATTCCCAAACAGACTGAACTACTATAAGGGGAGCAGAAGTCGGCCACCCCAAAATGTGTCTGTCAACAGATTTGTTTCGCCAGTAAGGCCCCAAAGGCTGGGTGGGGGTTACCTTTTATGAGAAAGGTGCTTGTGTAAAGCAGCAGCTTCTCTCTCATGGTACTGGGGAAGACCTAACCTCCTTAACACTTCACCATGGAGAAGACAGACTTTAAATCTGTATAGGCCTTACCTTTTGTCTGCTATGCCTTCCTTGGTTACCTCCCCCTCCCCCACCTCCCCTGTCTCCCCCTCAACCGACCTTCCTTCTCTTATTTAGCTACATGATTCAAAATGGCATCTGGAGCCATGTGGGCCAATTACTTGATTTTACTGAGCCTTGCCCAAGTATACATGTTATTAAACTTCCTTTAGAGGTTTTCTCTTCTCAGTCTGAGGCTTGTTTGTTTGCCTGCCTAGAAGAACCCAGAGGGCACAGAGAGACTTCCTTTGTGCTGGGTGCTCCCCTCTTAGCCACCGCACAGTGTTGTCCCCAGGCTCTCATCTAATTACGGAGCCAGCCAAAGAATGCATGGCTAAGCATTCCTAACCCAAGCAAACGCATGGAACGGTGTGCAGGTTATAAATAACCATTTCTAGCTGCCAGCTGCTGTTTGCATTTGGAAAGGAAAAGAGGATCTTAGCATGACTTGTTTATCTCAGGTAATTTGGCAGTAAACTGGGCCCTGGGAATTTGGGTTACAGAGAAAATGCAAAGGATGAGTGACAGAGATATTGTTTAAGGCTTTGAGAAGACAGTATCATTTAAAGGCTCAGAAGAGGCCCGGAGGTGGCCATGGTGAGGGAAGACAGTGAGAATGTGTCCTGCCTCCGTCTACCTGGCATCCACAGTCATGTGCTTTGTCTAACAGACTTCTGGTGTGAGGCGGTCTTACAGAGGTTCCCGACCCCCAAATAAAGAGATCTGTGGCTTCAAGATAACTGATGGGAGAAAAGGGAGATTCTCCAGTCTGCATAGTTACTACTGGGTTGGAAGCTAGAAGCCTGGTTTGTTGGACCCATACAAAGCTCTTTAAAAAACTGTTTTTAATTACTTGAAATGCAAGCAGTCCTGGTCACCAATTGTAGGGGCAACATCAGGCTCACCAAGCTGTGTAGGTTCTTTATTGGTTTAGCAGTTACACAGACACAACAGGCAGGGCAAGGCTGGGAGGCTGGCGAAACCCCCTTCCCCCAGGAATCTCCACACTCCTTCTCTGGGCTCTCTCTCTTGCGCTCTCATTCTCTTGTACTCACTCATGCTCATGTGTGTGCTCTCTGGTGCTCTCTGTACCCCTTCATCCTCTCTTTCCTAGGCTCAGGTGTGCACACTTACACATGCACACACCCACTGTAACGTACAATCATGGGGAATACCCCAGGTTCTGTTTACAGGCTAAAAACCTGACTATACTCACCCTACATTTGTCAACATTTAAAAATTAGAAGATTCACAAAAAACTGAACTTCTCTGGAAAAAATCAAAGGCAACCAAACTGGCCCACATCCCTGCTTGGAAACCAACAACTAGGACCAAAACGCCATTCTAAGGCTGGGCAGACTGTCCTGCCACCCCCCCCCCCGCCCCACCAGCCACCTTCCTCTATCACCTGTGTCTTTGCAGAGACTGTAGGTGAAACCGGGGTCAACATTCAGGAAGCTGGGAGGTAGCCAGAAGTGCATGAGGGTGGAGGTGGTCATGACAGTGGGGCTGGGATGCTCCTACTTCCCAGACTTGCCGGAGAGAGCACAGGCAGGCAGCAGACACCAAGTGAGCAAGCAGACTGACTGGTTGCTAACCCAGACTCTTTCCTTCTTTGCTCTGTGACACTGGGCTAGTTACTTGCTTCCCTGAGCCAAAGGCTTTATTATCAACCCTGGTAGGGAACTCCAAGGGCTATCACCTGGGAAAGAGCTCGCAGAAGGAAGTTCTCACTCAGCACTAGGAGACCATGAAATCAAACAAACAATTTGATTCTTCCCCCTTTCTTTTTCTTTTCTCATTTTGTCTAGCCATTTCATAAAAAACTGCCCTCCACTAAATAGCATGTCCCCACTAGCCTATTGACGTAGTTTAAAAACTGTTGTTTCAATTTCCAGAGACCATATTTTGTCATCATTTTGCCCTTATCGCTCATTCTTTGCAGATTGATCTCTTCAAAGAAGGCAGTTTATCATCTCCAAATACTGTGTTTTTTTCCCAGCATCTTCAGGGTCCCAGGATCCAGGGAGGCTCTTCCATCTCCCTCCAACAGACTGTTCTCTGGAGCTTATGGCATTTCTTATGTATTTAAAGTTCCTTTTTTTTTTTTTTTTTTTGAATAGAGACTAGATCCAAATAAGTTACTTGAAAATAAAAACAATATGGAAATATATATTGGGGCCTTCCAGGTGGTTCTTTATACAAAGAGAACCAGTGGGACTATATATTCTCATTTTCCCTCTTTCTCAGAGAAAAGGTTGCATGCTACATCCGCTTTCTGCTCCCTGATTTTTTCACTTAACATATTTTTCACTTAACACCTAACACACAACATATGACCCTCTTACAAGAATATATAAGGAGTGTGCCCTTTCTCTCTTCCAGCTTCTTAGCATTCCATTCTGTAGTGTGGATCCATCGTATTTATTCAGCAGACCCCTACTGACAGACATCTGGGTTATCTTTAATATTTGTTGATGCAAATTGTAATACAGTGAATGCCTTGTACATACGTTGTATTCCTGCTTGTGGAGATGTTTCTTCATAGTAGATTCCTGGAAGTGGTATTGCTAGCTTGAAGGGAAAACGCATTTGTACTTTTGAGGATATCACCAAAATACACTCCAAAAGGGCTGTCATTTTGTATTCCTCCCAGCTGTGCTTAAAAGTGCCTGCTGCTAGCACTTGCCAACAATATACGTCAACCCCCTGGATTTTTGCCAATCCCCTAGGTAAGAGAAAGTGGTATCTCAGCGGGATATTTGCCACTTAAATTATATAGATATGTAAAAATAAGAGCATTATGAACCCTCATATTTGGGCAACAGAAGATACAAGCTTGTCCTCATTTTAGTAACCTCACAGAAACCATCCCCCCAGTGGAGAGAAACAAGTTCTTTCTTAGAAACTGCTTTCTTTGGGGTTTCTGCACCTGTCCTTTTTGCCTGCCGGGCTTCCAGAGTCATCTTTAATCTCCAAAGCCCAACTGCCTACCCAGGCTGAACATTTCACGCAAGCCAAGAGCATCTGCTTCTCCACATCTGGCATTTTATGGCATTTATCTAAGGAAATTCCATCTTCTTTGACCTCTGGGGAATCATTTTCGTTCAATCCCCTTAGTTGCAGTAGGATTCCAGGGTACATTGAAAAGCTGCATAAAAGAGAGGTTTTCCCAAATCATATTTCAGCCCAGCACATTCTGGCATCCTTGTACTTGTCTTTAAGGGCCTGGCTGAGGGGACAGTGTCGCCTAATGGTTGAGGCTGCTGCTCTGGCACCAACTCACCAGCTTTGAATTAAGATTCCTGCACTCATTAACCAAGCAACCTCCTTGGTTCCAACCTTACCTACCCTCGCTTCTGGGTCCCAGCGTCTCCATCTGACCTGTGGGTGACAGCAGCAGCTCTTTCAGAGGGTAGCTGTGAAGCGTAAATCAATCAGGTTATGTACTTGGGCTGCAGTCCAGTGTCTGGCAGAAGAAACTGTGAGTCGGGTGAGGCCAGGTGTGCCCACTTATGCATGCGCACACCCACTAGGTCAGGCTTGCACAATCATGGGGAGAGCACTATACCACAGGTGCTAGTCATAGGGGCTAAAGGCAGCAGAAGCCTGATCAACTCATTTACCCTGCAGGTTTTATTAGAACTCAGCCACGCCCATTTACTTACGTAATCATCAGTGACTGCTTTCACACTTCCGCGGCAGAGTTAAATTTTTGTACCAAAAATCTTATGGTCTTATAACCTGATGCCCTGTAAAGTAAAAATATTAACTGGTGAAGTGGACTGACCCCTGACTAAGAGACACGGTTGCGAGGATTCATAAAAGCTGGCGCATAGTAGGAGACCAGCAGGTGGAGTGCTGGCACATAGTAGGAGGGCAGGAGATGGAGTAGCAAGCAGTCAAGCATTTAACTTCCCTGAACTCTGCACTGAGCTCAAGTCTCCACCCTGCCTCTCTCTAACCCAAAAGGAAAAATAGAGAGGTAATTATAATATGAATGGTTTAATTAAAAATCTCACAAAATTGTGTTTTGCATATGTATTTTTATCACGTGCAATGCATTTCCATGTACTCCAAACAGTGCACATGCATTTCAGTACATGGCAATGGGCGTGAAAGCCTGTGTCCTGTAGACTGTACCGTATGGTTAAAGGCTCTTTCTCAAGGGTAATTTTGCTGCCAATTTTCCCTTGCCTGATGACTTCAAGCAGCTAACATCCAAGGAAGATGCTACTCCCCTCTAAATGGCAGCGAGGACTATTACTATCTGCATCTAGAGCAAAGTAAATCTGAAGTGTCAGAATCTTCTAACCATTGAAAATAAATCCTTAGTGCAGATAAAATCTCTCTGAAATTATAAATGGGAAAACAGTACTATATTTACAAAAATTCAATGCATTCTTTTCCTTGTTGTTTTTTTCCCCCTTTTCCCCAGGCACACAGCTGCTTTATAAAAAGAGGTATACAGGTACCATTTACATTTGGCCTTATTTATTGTTTTGTGGCAGCAGCTGGCAGGTCACCTTGCAAAATGCAGAGAAACACCCGCTTCATTTTGCAAGCAACCTACATTGATATTAATGTCCCTTTCTGCGCCTTCCTCCCTGAGTTGTGAGAATCACATGCACTACAGCTAGGAAGGTACTCAGAGAAGCAAAGTGCAGTAGACAGGCAAGGTGCAACCTGGTTCCTTCCGTCCTTGGTGAGTAGGAGGCAGCTTCACATCAAGCTGCTGGAGGAGAGAGGGGCTGAGGGGTGAGGACAGGAGCATTAGCTAACAAATGTACGTAATTAGAGCAAATTATCTTCATTGGAAAATAAGCAAATTATTTTCCAACGTAATGAATAAAGAAGCTCCTAATTAACTCCAGTGGAGATTCGCTTTCAAATTTTAGTGGTTAAGCTCTGCTTTTTTTGGTATTAATATTTTGTTTTTATGGCCTACCTTCATTTTTTTAATTGTTTTTTTACTGGTGTAACAGAATTTTCGAGCCAGAAAGCAAATCCAGAGGCGATGCAGCCTGACTCTTAAAACAGGCCTGCTGCCGAACCCTCGGAGCAGGTTGGCAGCACTGGCTCGGGGGCTGCCGTGCTCACCACCCCTGACTAGCTCAGCTCCCCTCCTGCCAGGTCCTGCTGGCTCTTTCTGGCCTCAGCATTGCTATCCCCGCTGGAATATCCTGGTCTGACAGCTACCCTGGCTCCCAGCCTGCTCTGTCCCCTCTCATTCCAAGCCCATTTCCCAGCTCCTGACTGCATGGCATGGCTGGCCGCCCGGCATGCCATCCTTTCTGGTTGGCCTCAGGTCCTACACTGAGTGAGGTGCTCGACTGACAGCCTGAGCAAGTAGGCACACGGGTTTCTGGACCCTGTCTACCCTAGCTCCTGCCTCAGAGCATCAGGGGGTAGGCAAGCAGGATAAAATTCGCCCACAGCATGGATCACCCAATCCCTAAATCCTGGACTCCTTTTATTTATTTATTCTAATTAATAGACTTTATTTTTTAGAGCAGTTCTAGGTTCATAGCAAAAGTACAGAGAGAGACTTCATATGCCTCTTGCCCTGCGTGCATACCGCCTCACCATCTGTGGGCACCCTCCATGGAGGCATATTTCTCTGGGCTCTTTGTCTTAGGGCAAAGAACAAGAAAACATGCACACACACATGCATATATGCATGCGCGGAATTGTCCCAGTGGATGTCTGTGGCACACAAAGGCAGAAGGCTGCCAGTTTCACCTCAGATCATTCTGTCCTGGCATTCTCCGTTAGCAGGTAGGTGACCGGTGGCCACTCAGCACCACCCGACACAGGGAGATAGTCCTGCTCTACACCTTTATCTTTACTGCTCAGAACCAATTCCCAGCCCTG
Organism: Uropsilus gracilis; assembly: GCA_004024945.1. Classification (NCBI taxonomy): domain Eukaryota; kingdom Metazoa; phylum Chordata; class Mammalia; order Eulipotyphla; family Talpidae; genus Uropsilus; species Uropsilus gracilis. The sequence goes on along the minus strand of PVHY01001402.1, from coordinate 80,828 downwards.
ATTGGCTGCGGTTGGTTAGGGGTCCACCCCCGGGGCTGCACCCTGAGGTTCAGAGAGTGGGATCATGTACAGCCCCACCTCCAGGGGACTCCAGTGGATGGGGAGGCAAGTAAGGGAGCAGAGGGCAGTTGAGGGTATCATTGCAAGCTGAGCAGATAACCCAGAGGCTGCCTCCCCTGCCATGTCCTTGCATCATCCAGACTTTCCTAGCAATTCCTCAACTCCTTTTCTAGACCCTTTTGCATTTGGGCCCCAAAGTTTGACTGTTAGCAAGCTCCCCCCCCCCCCTTTCTTTAGATACATGTTCTTGGAAAAGAGCTTCATCCCTTGACTTGGGCTCTCTTGCCCACTGTGAGAGTCCTGGGCCCATGCCTGAGTAAGCCTGCCTGCACTGCCTACGTTTAAAGCCCATGTCTTTCCTCTACAACCAGACCTCATCTCCCACCTCTCAGTGGGTTTTCTCCAAGCTTCTTGCTCCTGCCCTGCGGAGAGCATGGTTGTGGCAGTCTCACAAAGAGCCCCCTGTGAGTGAAGTTGGACAATTTGGGACCCAGGTTGGCAGCACGCAGTGACTCCCATTCTGTATTTTAAGACAAGGCAATCCATTAATTTTCCATCAAGCCATCCTTTTATAATGGCCACTTCCATAAAAGTTGTGAAAACTGCCTTCAGAATAGCATATTTAAACATTTTGATGTCGATCTGTTGCATTTATGCATACCTTGAAATGTTAGTCTTCTAGTTTTCCGAGAAAAGCAACAATTCTCTCTGAAATTGCCCATTATGTGAAATGCCGGTGATTACCGCTAATTCACATCTGCGCTGTCACCTCTGGAGTGAGTGTGGGGTTTGGTGTGGCATGTTGGTGTGCACTCATCAAAAGCTGTGTGGATGTGCATAGTGGAAGGCATTTTTGAGGAAGGCATTTTCTATAATTCCAAACAATTTAATAAAAATGTAATTCAACTGGGGAAGCCACAGTCTGTGGGCCCTTGCAGAGCGCAGATAATGTTCCAGATTAAAGAGCCGAGGCTTTGTTCATTACAGTCAAATAATGTGAGTGTGTGAATTACCATTTTCTTGACGTCCGTCTATTTCAAGAGTATGCCATTTTCCTATTATAATAATAGGCTACATTTTCTTAAAATCATTTGATTATGATCGGTCCTTCTATTCAGTTTGCAAATAAAAAGCTTTTCTGATGATAAACTAGTTGTTTTAAGGCATCTTAATCTCGGTTTCTGCTTTTGAATGGCTACAGGTCAGACCCTGCGGAAGGCCGAGAGAAGCCGGTCCTGCTCACAGGAGAAGAAGGAGGTACACGTGCCCCTGGTGAGGGGTGGGTGGAGACACCTCCCTTTGAAGGGGCCCAGGGGTGCAGTCTGGTAAATAGGCATCTCTGGGTCTCCTGCTCTTTTCTCGCCAAGTCCTCAGCTTGAATCCCCAACCAAATGATAGGTGGCAACAAGAACTACCAGCCCATAGCATGTCTCTTAGAGAATACATCAGTTAGCCTTGTCTGAGTAACAAATCTCCCCAAATTTTAGTGCCATAAGACAACAACCTTGCACATAGCTCATGATTCTGTGGGTCAGCCATTTGGGTTGGATATCCCTGGGCATTTCTGCTGCCCCCAGCTGGGCTCACGTAGGCACCTGCTGTCCACTGCTGGGCAGCCTAGAGGCTGGCTGGATGAGTTCAGTCGGGATTCTCTTATCTTCCCACAAGGCAGGGCATATGTTCACCTGGAGGTGTATGCGTTCAGGAGCAGGGTCTCTTGAGCCTGAGGCCCAGAACTAGCATGGTGTCATCTCTGTGACTCTTTGTCTTCAAAGTAAATTCCAGGATCAGCCCAGATCCAGGAAAGGGAAAAAAGACCTCACTTCTAGAACTAGAAAATGTCATGGCCATTGTTGAAACCCATCACTCTGAGATGACCTGGTTGATGCCAGGCCTCAGTGCCTGATGGATGATACGAAGTACCTTGACCTCAGGGCATGTGCTCTGTGTAGTCAGAAGGGACGATGTGCAACAAGATCATCCCAACACAGTGTCACACACACCAGTGTAGTGCAAGAGGGATGAAGAAAATGTTATTTCAATACGCAAAAGGAGTCACCCAACTGCCACTGATGGCAGGAAAGCTGATGTCCTGGCTGCCTCTTGAAGGGTGGGTATGTTTTTCTCTAAGTAAACAGCACAGTCAAGGTCAGAGAGACACAGATAAGTTGCCAGATATTTGAGGTTGGGGTGGGAAGTGGTAGCAAGGACCCGTCGATTTCTGCAGGGCCCTTTGAGAAGATCTCAAACTCTTGGGAATTTAAATTGGGGTGTCATTTGGTGGCAGATGAATGCAGGCATGCAAAGGCATGTGGTTCATCATCAATGTCCATTAGACCTAAGGTTCGTCAACATGTTCTGATGCGCTTGATCGTAAAGGGAATTTCTCAAGCTCAGCTGGACCTGGCTTCAAAAATGCCCACAACACTTAGTCATTCCCTTTCCATCTCTCTTCTTTGTTGACCTCACCCTCTGCCAGCTCTGATGAGGCGGGAGGCTGGGGCCCCAGGTCACATGCTTTACTCTGACTCCCATCCTTTCTCCTGGGGTCTCCTCCTACCTGGGATGAGGGCTAGGAGGTCACTTAGGAACTTTAATGTTGCTGAGGAGATATCACACCAGCCCCAGTGGGCAATCTAGAGGCTGGACTCTGGTAGACTTCCCATACCTTTGTGGTGGATACATTTCTCTTGGAGGCTGGAACAGGTGTGCTGGCTGGTCTCCACCGAGCCTTCCTTGGCTCCCCTGGCAGCCAAGGAGGAACTGCCACAAGAGCAAGCTAGGATGACTGGCTCCTAGCCTCTCTTGCTTACGTGATCTAGGTGGAGAGTAGCCCCCCACAAGCCAAAACAAATCCTTTAAATGTGACCGGTCACATTTAGACTCCCAATTATTCACATTAAGAAACTCACTGAGGAGTCAGGAAGTAGGGTGGTGGGTAACTGTGGAGATCCTCTCCCCTCTGCAGCTCTCCCTAGCAACAGGACTGCCCTAATTGCTGCTTTCCGGCTATTCCCAGCATGCTCGGCGCCCAGCGTCTGTCAGATCACTCTTCCGAAAAGTGCTTGAAGTGCGAGAGAACAGAGAGAGGGGTTGTTTATCACAATATTCAAGTTTTACCCTGAAAGGTATTTAAGATTGTTTCAAGCCCTCTGAAAAAAGAGAGTACTGACTCTTAACAGAGCTTTTGTTTGGTTAGAAAAACAAGAGAAAGAAACAATAGCAAGCTGCCAGCACGCTCATCCTGATGTATGATAACATGCCTTTTCCACCCACCTCCTCTCCTTGCGTCCCTCCCCTTCTTCTGTGAAATCTGCATTTCCTGACACTGTGCCTGACACAGGATGCCGGGTGTAGATCAGGCTCCGTCACCATGAAAGGCAAGGGGAAGGCAAGCTGGTTAGAACCAGCAGGCAGGGCCTGGCATTCTGTTCCCTGATTGGCGAGGTTGCCCAGCCAGCTCACGACTTGGCAGGTGCATGTGCGGTTCCCATGCTCAGGGTTGGGTACTTCTCTGCGTGGCCTTGGGCCAACCTGGCCAGGGAGGATGGGAAGCTGTTCTCAGTGAGTTTGCCAGGCCAAATGCAGCCCAAAGATGTGCTCTACTCCATCTAAATCCCACTAACAGCATCTTGAAATTTGATGTCCGCATTTAAAACTTGGAGGATGAACATTCAGGTGTCTGGATTCATTGGGCAAGTGGGGAACGACAGCCTTCAACCCTTATTCCCATAGGACAACAATGGGCAATAGGTGTCATTGAAGAAGGCCACCTCCCTTCTCAGGGCCCTCCAGGCTGCCAGCACAACCCCCTATATCTTCTAAGCAGCAGGCAGGTAGCAGCATGGCCTGTGCCAGCCCCTGTGCTGTGGTTCATGTTAGTGCACATTAGAATCACCCATTGTAATGTGCTCTTGCAGGCACCCATGTCCAGACCTCCTTCCAAACCAGTGAAATCAGAGTGCTGGGTTGTGACCCCCATCAGATGTTTTTGGCTTTTTGGCAACCTCACTGTAATGTAATTTATACACCATAAAGTTCACCCTTTTTAAGTGCACAGTGAGTTTTCCTAAGTGTACATATCTGTGCAACCTTGCATTTCTGGAACCCGGTCTTTGAATTCCTCCAGTACCTCAGTAAGTTCTGTTGTGTGCACTGCTAACCATGTATTTGGTGCAGATTTATTAGGGGGTAAAGGTATCACAAATGGGATCGATTCTGGCCCTAAACACAAGTGATAACAACCTTGGGTTAGATATTCTCACAGATTCTTGTCCTATCTTTTATTTGGATCTAAAGAGGAAAACTAGGCTACTCATCAGAGCTTTTAACTCCACTCCCACTCCATGATCCACCAGAGTTGTTCCAGTGCAGCCTGGACTGAGAACTAGTGTCTGGCATGTTTTAGGTACCTGGCTCTCACCCTACGGGTTCCCTGTGTTCCCTGTACGCATGACCAGTCCCCAAGTTCTCAACCCCTCTTGCACACAAGACAGGTACAGGTTGGAGACAAGAATGGCAGACATCCTAGAGGATGCCTGGATAAAACAGGGGACGAAGAGACTCCCTGGAAGAAGTGGCTGGAATGTGCTTCGGAAGGTCCATAGCTGTTTCTAAAAATGTGTCCTTGATGGTTGGTTTGAAGTCAGTAGATATTTTGGGTTTAGCTGGTAAAATTATTCTCAGCCTCCTCTCTAGCAAGTATTCATGGTTCCTGCCCATGGAGATTATATAGTGTTTATGGCCGCTGGTCATGAATTATTAATGATTTTGAAATTGTGGTCATTGTAGTTTACTCAAAAATCATTAGGAAGTAAATTTATCATACAGTGTGGAAAAAAATAAATAAAGGAAGCCAGAGAAGGAAGCAATTTTTATTTATTACCTTCCCAGTGCCCATGTGCAGCAGGGCTCACAGGAGCACTGAGGACAGGACCTCCTACTGCACGGAGCCACTGAGGGTCCCCTCACCCCCAGGGACTTGTGACTTGGAGTCCACAATGTGTTTCTGCTTCAAATCTCAGTTGTGAGATCTAGGAGGGGCCTCTTGGCCCCTTTCACCTTGTTTGCTAATCCCTACCTTGGAGATGGGGTAGAGGGAGGAAAAACAGTAATGAATTAAGGTGCCAAGCACAGTGCCTGACCCATAGTAAGCACTCCGTAATGTGGGCTACACCGTCATTTTAATTATTGGTTCATGTCCAGTTATAACAAAGACATTCAGGCCATTAGACTGAGGAAGCATGAGTGCACTTCTTACTGAAGGGGTCTCCCTTGCTCTGGGGACCTCAGGCTGGTTTCAGCCTTCCAGTCTCCTGGCGGTGTGCCCCCAGGCAGGCTCACTGAGTGGGGGGGGGGAGGGTGAGAGGGCACATAAAGCACTCTGAGAGCCTCCTGTGATAATGGATTGCCTTCTTTTGCAGCTGATTGAAGATTCCAAAAAATGCTCTTAACAGCACACTCATCTGCTGAGCTCACTTTGTAAAGGACTGCAAAAGTCATTTAACTTAACCACCCAGAAAATGTTAAGCCCTGCCTTTGCCTGCACGCATAAGCTGCACACAGGCACACATGCACACATGGGTGACTACTTCTACTGTTGAGCAGAGCCTTCTGGGGCAAGGACATGCAACTCTTGCTGTCTTTGCCAAACAAAGGGGGAGTCTTGGGGAGGGAGGGAACACAGCAAAGAAGGGCACCCAGGAGAGCCAGGCTGCCTCCCTTGGGACGAGGGACGAGTGCCACCCTGGGCTCACCTCCCCCCGCCTTTAGTCTCTACACCTCATCATTGTCTTGATGCTTCTGTCTACCTGTTTCTTCTCTCTATTCAGAGGCCAGAGTCTGGTTGGCCTGGCTAATGAACAGAGTAGGACATTTAGGGGGTATAGTGCTCCTAACATCAACTCTCCAGTTGCCCTTCAAGAGGCAGCCTCTATAATCAATTTCTTGTGTGCCCTTCCAGAAATATTCTGTGTGGAGCAGATAGATTCTTCTCTGCTCCCAGCCCCACCTCCCTTTTGTTAACACAATGAGAGTGAGCAATACACATTGTTTTGTTCCTCCCCTTACCAGTCTGTCCTGGGGAGCATTCTGTAGAGTGCACAAGAGGGCTGGGGCTCTTCCTTTCATTCCCCGCCTTGTGAATTGCTGTCCAGAGTCAAGTGTGTTTGAGACCCCGTCCAAGAATCTCTAAGTGACCTCCCTGTAGTTCCTTAGCCCGCTTCTTCAGCAGGGAGTGTATGCAGGGCAGTGGTCCAGGAAAGGAAGAGGGGGCACGCTCAGCACCTTGGTTTCTGAGAGCCGTCTCTCTCAGGCCTCTTTCCTGGGTTCCTGTCTCTGGGGGCTGCAAGAGGCCAGTGGAACAGATGTCAGTTTCAGTCTCCTGTCAGTTTCAGGCCTTCCTCCTTTCAGTTCTTTCAACTTCAACCTTTCAGTGAGTAAAGAGCCCTTGCCTTTTTCCAGATCTCAACTGCTTTGTTTAAAAAGTAAATTGAAAAAGTCAGCAAGAGAAAAAAAGACAAGCCACTTGGATGGTACTGCATCGCAGGAGCCTGCCGGCTATGACAGTTGACATTCCAGGTCTGTGCTGTTCCCGGAATGAGGCCTTGTAGCTCACATTTCTGGGCAGAGAAAAACTGAATTCATTTTACATCCAACAGGCAAATGCATTCCCAGCTGTAAAGTTACTGTTGGTCGGTCTTTCTACTTCCTGAGGTCTTGGCCTCTGTAGCTTTGAGGACTGGGTGACACTGACAATTTCTGATCTCTGTAGAGCCGATAAGTCACATGGTAGCTTAGAAGCAGCTTCCAGAGTGGCTGAGCCTGTGAACACTGGAACAGAGAGCCTGGCTTCCTAGGCTAGCCCCATCCCTCCAGCGAAGTCCCTATCCTGCCTGTGACCTGACTTCCTCTTCTAACGAGCAGGAAGAATATAAAACCTGTATCATTGTACCCTGGGGCTGCGGTAAAGACTCAGCGAGTGAATCTGTATAAGTGGGTTAGAATGGGTCCTGGCACATGCTCTGGGGACCAGCAATACTGAGTGTTGTCATTTAGATGGTCAGGGGTCAAAGGGACCATGGAAAGTAAGAGGTGGGCAAGAAGTCTGGCCAGGACTTGGATGGGTGGCTGTTTGCCCCTCCCCCCTACAATGATGGAATGCACATCATCACTCCCATCAAGATGTAGCGGCACCTGGGTCCCCAGCCTATTCCAGGCCCCTTGCCATCAGCCAGCCACTCCCAGAAATGTGTACACAGAGCCATCACCCAAGTTTAACACCAGCAAGGCCAAGACATGAGCACCGAAAAGCCAAGAGAATCAATTTCTGATAAAACGCCAGGAGAAGGAGATTGACAAGTCTGAAGCTTTCCTGGTATCAGCTTAGCTTCCGGCACAAGATTAAACTCTAGAAAAACCCATCAGCACATTGCAATTTGTGACCAGAAAGAGATGCTGTTGACAGCTTCCCCTTCCTGCCCAAGCCCATTTTGGATGAGCAATGTGCCCTTCACGGAGATCTATACCGCCAGAGCCCCAGCTTGAAAGTGTCTGCCTTTTCCCATCCTCCACCGACCCCCACCCCCACCCCCGTCACTTACAGAATAGGGAGTATGACTGGGAAGGAGAATGATGCTGTCTATGAGAAGAAGCTCCTGTGACTCTCTGGTGAGAGGAATGTCTCCTGGCTGAAACAGGCCGTGAGCGCTGTCCCGCCATGTTGGGGCAACTCCACAGGAGCAGGGGAAGGCGCTGAGCCTCTGGACCCTGTGGGTCCCTGTCCTTCCTGCGTCACCAGCACTGACTGTGGGACGCTCACTCTTCCCTGTGGGTCTCCCTTTCCTCTGTGGCTCCTCCAGGCCTGAGAAGAGCCCTGGGCTGTGTAACTTCAGCTTCACGAAAGTCCACAGGCCGCCTCGCTTGACTCTGTTCAAGTGCAGGAGCTCTCCTCCCACTGGCTTCGGTAAAGCTTCAGCGGACTTGCTGCCTCACCTAGCCAGGCAGTCCAGGAGTGGAGCACACAGGCCTGGCTCTGCACACAGACCTTCAGGGCTCTGCCTTCTCCTACAGCAGAGCCACAGGAGCGGCTGCTCCTGCCTCTAGCAGCTCCAGCTCGGCACTGGATAGTCCGTGAGAGCGCAGGCATGAGTCAGGTGAGGGCCTTTGAACCCAAGCTCATTACTTACCCCTGTGCTTAAGTGCCTCTGGGCCTCAGTTTCTGCATCTGCAGAGCGTGGAGAAGAGGACCCCAATCTCCTCGACCTCCTGTTGAGGGGCACTCTGAGTAGTGTCTGGCACATAGGAAGCCTGGAATAAGTGACCAGTGCTCCTTACCCTCCTCCTGCTGATGGGGCACTTCTTCGTCCAGAGAGAGCAACTCCTTTACCCAAGTTCAGTTGATGGACAGCCTGGGAGACTCTTGCCAGACCAAGGCTGGGCACTCACCCTGCAGATGAGGCTGCTGCCACACATCCCCCCATGTCCCCCCCCCCAACTCCTGGGCCCACAGGACTGGGCAGTGGAGCAAGAAGCCAGGGATAGTGACTGCCGGATAAATGGAAGCCTCCATTTCTTCACCAGACAAGCCAGGATGGTCTATCTTCCCCCAATCAGATGAAGTTCCTCTTGGGGGGGGTTCCTGTTAGAGGCCACTGCAGAAGTCACCCCCCCTCCTCCAATACAAAGCAAGAGCCATGAAGTGAGAGCAGGGAAGTTGTATGAAGTTCTGAATTTCTTTTCCCAGGAAAACTACTTTGAGAGTTTTGTGTGTGTGTGTGTGTGTGTGTGTGTGTGTGTGTATGTTTTACAAATACATAGAAACCTAACTCTTTCCAAAAATATTCTTTGGGCATCTGTGTGGATGCCCCAGAATGGCAGGAGGGGCTAATGCAGCCCAGGGGCCTGGTCAGAGGCCGCCTAACAGGCATGGCCTTGGGTGAGTTAAATGGTTTCTCTGTGCCTCAGTCTCCTCAACTGCAGAATGGACCTGAAAATAATATACCTGCTCATGCGGTTGTAGAAGAATGGTAGAATAATTCACATGATGTCTGTAGAGCCACACCCAGGCGTGCTGTTTAAGTGTGTGCTGTTTTTCATCCAAGGCCCACCACCAGCTTTGCCCACCCTGTGCCACCCTCTGGGGAAGTGGGGGAGGCAGAGTTGGTGTAGCACATGCCTACAGACACCCCCTTTGGTGGGGCTTGCATTAGATATTTGGAACCTTTTTCTGATTCTGGAACTAATGTGTGCTAATTGCAGAGAAATTCTAAAATTCAGAAAGGTAGAAAAATTAGTCATTGTCCCACCGTCCAGATTATCACTAGTACCTGTTTTTATCTTTCCTTCTAGCTTTTTTTCTGTGCAAGGACATCTATTTCACAATTAGCAGCAGACTAAAGGAACAATCCAAAATACCTGCCTTCCATTATTTTTAATTTTGTCTTTATAGCAGTGTAACGTATACCCAGTAAAACAGGCGACCCTAGGTGCACAGTTTTGTGAATGTTTGCACAAGACTGTACTTGTTAGCTTCACGAACAGTATAGCCCCTGCACCCCAGGAGGCTAGTGAATTCATGCAACTCTCCAAGGACAGCTGCTCCCTGGGTGCCAGCTCACAGATTGGTATTGCCTGTACTTGAACTCCACATAAATGGAATCACAGTGCAAGTGCTTCGTGTGTGTGTATGTACGTTTGCTAAATAAGCCTGTGAGATTCGTCCATGTTTCCAAATGCATCAGTAGTTTGTTCTTTATCACAGTGGTAACAACCCTCAATTTTTTGTAAATTGAAAGGTAATGTGCTCCTGGCTGTGTGCTGAGAAGAGACTATGAGACAAGTGCAGATGCCCTTGGAGGTGGTGGTGCAGGCCTGGGCTGGTGGTGGGGGCACAGGCAGCCTGGGGTCTCAAGCTTCGTGCAGGCAGAGCCAACAGGACTTGCAAGGGGTGGGAGAGAAAGAGGAGACTTGGGGAGGAGTTGACGTTTTGCTTTGAGCATCCAGAAAGGGAGATCCCAGAGAAGAGAGTGGCAGCAGGTTTGGGAAGAAATCAGGAATTCAGCTTAAAACCTGTCAAGACCTGGACAGACGCCTGGAGCATGGCATCTGGAATTGAGGGGAAAGCCATGTCTGTGTCTGGTGTGGAGCCGTTGATTATGTTTTTCAGTTTGGAGAAGGAAATCAGGGTGGGTAGAGGCCATTATTATATAAATGTGTGTGTGTGTGTGTGTAATACATGAAAACAACTTACTTCAGAAAATTATTTTCAACCTTCTAGACAAGTTAAAATTGGCCAATTCCCATTGCTCCTACATCCCAGTCTTCCCGTTAGAGTAACTGTCACGAGCTTGGCATGTATTCTTCCAGACTTTCTCTGTACTGCACTGAGTGTGTATGTGTACATGTATGTGTGTGTACATGTATGTGCATGTGTCTGCTCCCTGAACTGCTCTCTTGGGGACCCAGCCTAGCTGTCCCGGATTCCCATAGCTCTTCTCCTTGCAAACCCGTTGTGGTGGGGTGGGGTACGGGCAGACTGGGTGGAGCCAGGCCTTCTCCAGCAGAGGGCATTATTATCATTTGGTACATTCCTCCCTGGGTACCTGGGTGAATCTTTGGGTCCATCCCAAGGGGTGAAATGGCCATGTCTGAGCAGGTTGAAGTTATGAAATACTTTGTTGTGACTTGTTTCCATGGAGACAGCCCATGGTTCCCAAAACAGCTGTCTCCTAACCCACCAGCATGTGCAGATTTCCCGTGAGGGAGGCCCCCAAGGCCAGTGCTTTGGAGCTGTGGTTTGGAAGAGCAGGCAGGAGGCCATGGTCTCCATGAGTGACTGTTCTGTGCCTTAGCACCTGCACTGGCGGGAGGCAGGGCCCTCGGCCAGAAGAGACTCCCGCTCTCGTCCTTTTCCCAGGGAATGGAGCTGCTCTGAGTCACACCTTCGGCTCCATGTCCTGGCTTTCTCCCTGCTGGCCCTTCCTGTCCTAGACTCCAGCTGGACATCTTCTTCCTTTGACTCCCTAGCAAGGCCATCTTGAGCAGCGCAACTTCTCTGTCTTTGCGCCCCCTCTCCTGCCACCAACCGAGGGTGTTTTCTGCTTGCCACCCACCGGAGGGTTGCTGTAGAACCCAGCTTGAGATGGTCGCTGGCCAGCGCCAATTCTGAGAGGGTGCTGTAGCCCTGTACCGAGACAGGTTGAACCCCACCCTCCCGCTCTCCCCAGGGACAGGGGAGCCCTGCACTTCCTTACATGGAGAAGAAAAGCCCCTTCCCTTAAGCTGGTTTTTCTTTGCATCAGCTTCCCGTGGGGGTAACACTGTGGTGTGTCCCGCCTTCAGGTTAGCCCTGGGACTTGGACTTGGGTCAACTGAGAGTTCAGATTTTTTGCCATCACAGCCACAAGCTGTCACATTCCAGCCCTGCACCATCATGGTCTCACTGCACTGTGCTCGCCGTGCCAGCCCCTGTGCACTTCATGTGCGCTTTATCAGCACCAGCCCCATTCTTTTATGTATTTTTTGAGATGTAATTCACATAACACAAAATCCACCATTTTGAAAGGTTCCGGTTCAGCGGCATATAGTGTGTTCCCAGTGTTTCATATATTCACGGGTATATCTAATTCCAAACCATTTCTTAAAGAATGGGGACTTATAGAATCCCTGAGTGGTCACCCCAGTCTCTCCATTCCCCCAGCGCCTGGCCCTTGCACAGAGATCACTCGCTTGGGGCATATGCCTGCCCCTATGTGCACCTGTTCGCCTTGGGGCCACCTCGGCGAAGCAGCACCTGGTCTCTTTACAGCCACTCAGGGCAACACACACCCACTGTAAGAGTGGCCCACGGGTGGGTTTGGTGGTTGGGTGACTTGCTAAAATCAGCCTCCCTCCCTCCCTATCAGAACCATTGGGCAGGGGCACTTATTCTGTCATAAGCAGGGAGTACCAGTAAACCTGAAGGCAGGTAGTAAGGGGGGCTTAAAGGGGAGGCTAAGCACTGAGGGAGAAGGGGTGAGCAGTGAGGGGGACTGCAGGAGCCATCCTTATGTGCTTTCTTCTCAAGTAGCCACTCAGAGCCCGTCACCAGCAGAGACAGACCATGCCCCTCTGGGGACTTAAAGCTGCTCTGGGATGGGGGTGCCAGGTCCTCCGGCTGTGCCCAGGAGTCACATTCCCTTTGGCCCTGGCCAGGCTCCAGGGTCCCCTGCATTGTACTCACACTGCAGTCAGCACCATGCCTTCTCTCCGTGGCACCTGCCTAGCCCTAAGCCAGGCCTGGCACCTGCCCACTCAACCCATCACCCCGGCACAGGTGCTCCCTCCTGGTGTTGGGGTGATTGTCTTCCAGTGCCCAGTGGGATAAGAGGCCTCTCCTCTTCCAACCTTCCTTTCCCATCGCTTCCTTTACACAAGGGCATGGTGTGCAGCTCCGTGTGACAGGCATGGGTCTGGGACTGAGAGCTACAGCAATGGATGAGCCAGTGCCCACCTGCCCTGATGGGAAGCCACAAACAAGGAAAGGAGGGGCTTTCGGAGGGGAGGCACTGGATGCCTGAAGGGCTAGGAGAGGCCCTGGAAGGGCTGCATGGGCCTGTGAGCAAGCGCGGAAGACAGATTACAGACCGTGCACTGAGTGCTGAGCCCTGAGGAAGAAATGCTTGGCTAGAGGATAAGTGGTTATGGGTGGCAGGTCCCGGAAGGTAGGGTGAGATCGGGGTAGGTGAGGAGCCAGGTAGCATTTGTCTCTGCCTCGATGCAGCGTTCAATTCCTAGAAGAATCCCTGGGGGAATATTAATGGAAGAAGTAGGAAGAGTCTCCGAGTGCTCTCCCCACTTCAGGGGGCAGGGGAGTGAGAGTCTGTTCATGCAGCCCTGCCTGCAGTGGCCTAGGTGTGACACAGGTGATAGAGGTGCTGTGTTCAAGTCCTTAGGGGAAACACTCAGGTGAAAATTATGGTGAAAGCAGACGGAGAAACTTCATGAGGAAGAAAGCAGAAAGGAGACTCCACCAGCCTGCCTCTTGCCTCTTGGCAGGCCCAGCGCTCAGTCCTCCCTGCTGCAGCCAGGGGGCCCTACAAGGGGAGGCGGGAACAGGAACACAGAGAAGGGACCTGGGCCAGGGTAGACAGATAGAGGAGAGTGGGGAGAAGTAACCACATTTTGGATCTATGTAGTTTTCTCATTCTTACAACAGGTAAAAGCCACCCTAAATCCATTAGTCACCAGCATGGGAATGTGAAAGTGGGGGCCCCTTTCTTCCTCCTTAACAGTCAAAGGCTACTGATGCTGCCAACCCCCCTTCCAAGACCCCGGTGGCCTAAATTCTCTCTCAAGCTTCCCGGAGGACCTAAGACAGTGAGGCAAGGAGCAGGGAGAGCAGCAGCCTCCTCCCTCCTGGGCACTTAAAACCCAGACGAGATGCTGTCAGGTCTGCCCAAAGCCTTCAGCAGCTTCCTCATTATTTTAGAGTGGCCCAGAGTCCTCATGAAGTTCTTTGTCCAGTTCCATGTTCCTACTCTCATGCTCCTACCTCAAGATCTCAACTCCAGCTCCACTGGCTGAGAGGAGGTTAAACACAGGTTAACCTGAACAGAACAGATTAAGCACACTCTGCCTCAGGTTAAGCACACTCTGCCTCAGGACCTTTGCACTTGCCCTTCCAGCCACCTCTGTCCACAAGCCCAGAGGGATCTCCGTGTTCTATCCGCTGTGTGTGTATTCTTTGACTCCCAGCTTAACAGCTCTCCTCACTCCCTCCCGCTCTTCCTCTGTCCTTTCTCGTTTCTTCCCAAACTTAGCACCAGCGGGCCACACTCCACACTCTCAGATGGTTTTTATTACTTGTGTCTTCTCACTAGAAAGTGAACTCCATAAGAGTGGAGACTTTAACCTCACCGTATGTGTCCAGAGTAGGTGTTCTAGAAATATCAGTGAACGAATACACTTGTAAAGTGAGTTTGTATGCATGTGGAATTTCTGGCACTGAGTGCCCCAGCAAGTGGGGTACCCTCCCCTTCAGGCAGGCACACTAGGTGTCACAGAAACACTATCTTAGTAGGTCCGTCTTTATGTTGGCAACTACCATCTATTGATGGCAGGTGATCCTGATTTTCCATCAATGGCATTAATACAAAGTTTCCTTCTAAAAGTGAACCCACTCAAGATTAAAAAAGACAAGACCCACATCTGTAGCCTGAAATATAGTTTCTAATATACATCGCAACCTTACAAGGAATCTTTTCAGAGAACAAAAAGAAATATTAGTTATCTTCCATCAGCTGTGGAAGAAAATGGCTTTTTAGATAGCAATGTAGGAAGTGCTTTTCATAATGGTATGGCATTCTCCGTCTGGAGGGTAACAGAAGAAATCCTCAATTCAATATCTGCATTGACAGTCTACAAATCTGAAACCTCAAGATATGTGCTGGTGGCTATATACAACGGTACAGAGCAGGGTAGGGTAGTGGTATATGTAAAGGCTAAGGTATCTGTGAAATAATCCAACTCTCTTGCTGGTTATCCATCAGGTGTTGTCAGGTAAGCCCCAGGGCAGGAGAAATGCAGAATTTAACTGCAGCAGTTTGCGTTGTTTCATCCCACCTCTAGGGGGCAGTACCAGCCATTGCTTTCGGCCTATGTTGCTTGGCTTCTGTTTGCAGGATGGACTCACAGAATGGAGAATGTTATGTTACCCCTGTATCCCACATGTCAGCTAATGCAGCAAAAAGCAAGTTCGGAACTATACTTTTTTATTTATATAATATTCAGTAAGGACTTGACCATAGCCCTGGGACATACAGAACAGAATTATTGGCGCTTGGGGTGGTGGTGAAGGAAAAGTAGGAGTTTTGCATGTAAAATAAATATGAATAGTCTCTTATTGTGGACGTAAGGTTGTCATGAAGAACATTTATGAAGGTGTCATTGTAATTCTCTAAAACATGACACAGTACGAGACCCCTGACTATTATTAGCTCTTCCACTGTAGCAGCCAGAAATCATCAGGTTTCTTCCTCTGCCTGTGCCTCTGTCTCTATCTCTCTGTCTCTCTCTCTCTGTCTCTCTCTCTCTCTCTCTCTCTCACACACACACACACACACACACACACACATACACTATTTCAAACTGACTTGACTAAAGAAAGGAATGTATCAGTTCTTGTGACTAGAAAGTCCAGGAGAGTTCTGGCTTCAAGCATGGCTGGATACAGAAGCACTGAGCTCAGTTAAGAGGAGGGTCTAGTTTTTATCTGCCTTCCTGTCTTTGCCCTCAATTCTGATTCTGCTGCCGCTTCGTTGGTGTCACTCTTGTGCCAAATTCTCCATGGAACATAGGCAGGTGCTCCAAAGGGTGAAGCTCATCAGTTGTCAGCAAAAGACTTCTTGCTCTGAGTGGCCCTAGTAGCTCTCAACTCATACTGGCTAATAATTCCAGGGGGTGGGGAGGTTTCCATCAGACTCGACCAATCATTGAGGTGTCAGGGTTCATGCCAGTCCATGGCTGGGGAGATGGAATACCCTGGTTGGCCAGGCATAGGCCCTGTGCCTGCTCTTTCAGGTGATGGGATTTTATTTCTACCACATCACACAGATTGGAAGTAGAGAAGTGGCTTCCCAAAGGAAAAATGGAATGACGTAACCAGAAGAAAAGAAATAGACACTGAGCTGACAGAAACATCAGCAGTCCACTGTTCTCACTTAGGCACTCCGTGGCCTTCAGGCAGCCTGCCTTGGCTTTCAGAGCCTCACTGTCCTCTTCTGTGAAATGGAGACAGTGACCCGGAGCACAGGATTACTGTGGGCCCCAAGGAGTACAGTGTGGTTGGTAGTTCAGACAACTGGAGGAGCTGGGCAACTTGTCACTCGCAGACTATCCTGTCATTAAGTTGCAGAGCTGGTGGGAGGGTTGAGGAGGGGGTAACTCATGTGTGTGGAGGTAGTCTGTGAAGCCCCATGCCTGGAGCCAGTCCTTATTAAACCTTCCAAGCTCTTGCCCTCTGCTGGGATCTGACCACCTAGCATCCTCAGGTCCTGGAAACCAGCCTGTTCTCAGCTGCTTGTTCATGCAGCCCAGGTGCCGGCACTCACTAAATCAGCCTGTTTAGGAGAATTGCAATGCTCTGGTCTCAGAGGAATACATGATCCCTGAAATATAGACTCTGTCGGGCACCTTTAAACATCACTGACTCTTGGTGTTTCTTTCCAGTTCCATTTTTCCCTTCAGAGAGAATTAGTATTACGTCCACTGATAAAATTCTGCTCCATCTCTGAGGCCAGCATTAGGATAAAGAGGATAAGGAAACCATGACGGCAATGAGACTTGACTTTTGTGTCTTATCCAGATTCCTAGCCTCTCCGCTGTGTTTACCTGCGTCTCTGGGGTGCCCATCAGTCTAGTCAAGCCAACTTCTGGCCAGACCATGGACCTTGCTAGCTTTTTCAGGCCCCAGAGCTTTGCCCAAGGAATGCCCTGCTCTGTTCTTGTGACCGAACAAATGTTTCCACTTTCAAATCCCAGCTCAAAGTCTCCTTATTTATTCATTCACTCAACCAATATTTAGTGAGGCTCTGTTGTGTGCCAGGTGCTGTCCTGAGGGCTTGGAGTACACAAGTAATTAAAACACACACAGCTCCCTGCCTTCCTGGAATTTTTATTCTAGCACAGGCAATAGCCGAGTACATTAAAAAACATAATGAATAAGGAAAGTAAACATGAAGTTAAGTGCAAACTGGTTGCGGTGATGTGCGCAGCGTACAATCTTAAGTACATGGCCAGGGTGGAGCTTCCAGAGCTGAGCTGTGAGGGGGAGGAGGACGTGTGGTAGATGCAATAGGGCCCCGAAAGCTGGACCGATGCGGTGAGCTTCCTGCCTGGTAGTACTGTGGGTCAGAACTTTTGTTTAACTCTCAATGCACAGGTAACACAGGAAGCACCTGGTCAGTGTTGGCTGAAAACAGTGATGATGCTTGGCATTTTACAGGATTCTCACACCTCGAGGGGAAGATCAACTAGCAACACTCCATTTTATAGATAGAGAACTAAAGCCTCAGCGAAGTGGAGCGAGGCGTGCTGGGGAGAGGCATGTCTGAGTAGTGGGAAGGGTTAACTGAATTAGTGACCAGGTCACCTAGCAGTGTTGGCTGTAGAGTTGGGTGGTGGCAAGGATGCCAGGCTCCCCATGTGGTGCTCCCCTGCTTCCCCACAGTTCTGTCCTCCAGGAACAACCTTGGTAGAGAATCAATAAGAACAAGAAAGAAAAGAACCCTAAATTCCTTCCATTTTTATCCTAGTTTATCTTTAGGACAGCCCTGGAAGGGCAGCCTTACTAATATCCCCTTTTTACAGAAGAGGAAACTGAGGCTCAGAGAAGGTAAGTGACAGTGTCCAGGGCTCACCACCTGAGTCCCTAAATCCCTCGATAATTAGTGAGCAATATATACAGTTAAGTGCTAACAGCTTAGCACTTAATTATATACTATTTCTCACTATTGTATATAATTTAATACTAATTGCAGGGTTTCAGAATGAGCTGAAGTGAGCGGGGGCGAGGATGGTAAGGGTTCATGGAGACTTTGGGAACTGAGCTGAACCTCGGAGAGGATTTGGGTGGCGGCTAGAGGGGGACAGGGTTGATTTCTGGCAAAGGGACTAGAAAGATTAAGGTATCAGGATAGAAGTGAGCAGGGGTGGGGGTGGGGAGGCCCTAGGCTAAAATAACAGAACCATACATGTAAATGTAACTCACATCTTTGAGAACTCTGTGTGCAATCCTTCCCTAAATCCTGTCCACTGTTAAACATCTAATCCACACGTAGTCCAAGGAAGGAAAGAAAACTCCAACCAGGCAAATGTTGGTATATTTCCCATTTTACAAATAAAGAAACTGACAGCACGTTGCGACTTTGAGCCAGGCCTGGACTTCAGCACTCTTGTTCTTCCCAGGTCAAGTTCAGAGACAATCTGATGAGTGGTGGGGGGGGTATGGTGAGTAGGTGGGCTAGTTTCAGGCTGTGCTGCTCCAAGAGTCACCTCAGGTTTACAAAGATGTGAAATTTATATATTAAATAAATTATTTAATTAATTTTTTAAAAAGTCACCTCAGGGGCATTGCCTGGAGCTTGTTGGCAGTGCAGACATGGACCCTCCCTGTCCTACTGAATCAGACTCTGCAGTCAGCACAGTGATCTGTGTGCCCATTAGCGGTTGAGAAGAGGGTTGGCGAGAAGTCGACTGGATAGATCCCCATGCCTCATTCTGAAGACCTTTCCCTCCTGGCAGAGAGTAAATGCATGCCCAGAGGCTTTGAGGTGGAAGCCCAGGCTGGCCAAGGAGCAATTCTGGATTCCTCAGACCAGGGACTCATTTCCTTGTTGCCGGGAAGACAAGTGAAGATGTGGGGAAAAGACTGCAAGAGCTGGACACACAATGACTGGTCACATAGACGACCACAGAAGTTAGCGTAGCTAGAGAAGGCTCTGAAGGAGAAAGGGAGACTCAGCACCACAAAAGCTGAACAAGAAGATTTGGGGTTGGGAGGGCCAGCAGTTCCCCGTGGAGGCAGAAAGAGCTATTATTGCTTTTGGTTAAGGAGATGAAGGGTCACCCTTGGGAGGGTTTTGGTAGAATAATGGGGTCAAAGCCAGTGTTGAGACATTAAAAAAAAGAATGGAAGTTCTTCCCCCTCTCTTCTCCCCATGATAATGGTTAGGATTTTTCACATAAATCGCATTTCTATTCCAAATGTCTTACTTGCCATTTAAAACTTAATCCCTGCAGCTTGTGACTAGAATCAAGTTCATATGATCTCTTTAATCCAGTCTCTTTGCCAAAAGTTATTTAAGAAACACAGAAAAATCTCAAGGCATTGTTTATAATATGTTCCTATATTTGTTTCATGTGTATGTTTATAAATATGTACATATGTATATTACAAAGAAAAATATATAAAGGAATATGTATTAAATTATAATGGGAGTTTTACTGTGTGTACATGTCACTTTAAGTGTGTATAATTTACTATACTTTAATTATTCCTCCTTAAGCTATAAAAATTATAATAGAGTTTATCTCTAATGCTTAGATGATGGTATATGACTTATAATTCTTTTGGCCACAGATGACAGAAACTCAGATGAAACTTCCAAAGCAATTAACTAAATGGTCCTGATACTTCTTCAGGCATGGCTGGATCCAAGGTCTCAAATCCTGTTGTTAGGAATCTCTGTCACTTCAGCTCTCAGATCTGCCATTTTCTTAACTGACTAGATTCTCAGGCAGTTCTAGGTCCATGGTTAGCCTCCCAGTGGAAAGACAGCAGATTTCCCCCAAGAGGGTCAACAGCATCTTTCAAGGGTCATGCTCATTCTTAGACCAGTGAGTCATGGGGTCAGAGGAAGGTCTGCGACCCAAAATCAGAATAAAAGAACTCTCAAGGGCCTCAAGGAAGTCAGGGAACTAAAAGAAGCTGCCAGAAAAGAAAGAAAATCCAGAGCCAGAAGAAGTGGCGTAAGACCAGAAACGTCTGTTCTAAAGTGGCCTTCACTCTCTGGGCCACTGATATTTGTAATGCCCACTTTGTTTACGATAAGCATATGATCGTCTTGCCATAAAAGGAGAAAAGCGGGAGCCCCTCTTAGACCAACCACATTTTGGTTGTATGTGATTACAACAGTTGAAACAGCAAATGAGTGTGGAGAAAGCAGCAAGCCCTGGTCTCGCCAGGACCCTGGTCTTTGTAGCACCTGGGAGGGTGAACTGTGGAGACACTAGGGAATTTACCCGCTCCTTTCCATAGCTCGTTAGTTATGTATGTTCAAGACCCACTGGGCTGTCAACAATCTCTGGGGCTCTGGGTTGCCAGAGTGAGGCCCCTGGGGAACAGGGCCTCCGTCAAGGTCAGCCTCTGCCTCTCAAACTCCTGCACGGTGTGCGCCGCGCCGGCCTCAGTAAATGCTTCCCTGCATTCCGATATCACACTGATCTGTTTCTTCATTTCAGGGTTACACTAAGGACATGGTGACAGACTTTGATGAGAAACATGATGAGTATTTAATATTGCTTCAGCAGAGGAACCGGTAAGATGAAGCTGCTCGACGGCAGCCCTCCATATTAGCCAAATAAAGCTTCTATTTCGATTTATTAGCAGCATGCAGGCTGTGGCTCACACAGGAAGGGGATGCAGCCACCCTCCATCAGAGCCTTGGGCTATTATCTGCAATCCCCGCTCCTGTATCTCCATTCACTTATTTAATTGCCTCTTTTGATTGAGCTGTAGCAAACTGTTCTTGGTGTAAATACTGCCTCTTGCTTCCCTGATTCTGTTGGGGAGGTGGTGGGCTTGTCGTAAACAGCTTGTCTGGCAGGGCATGTGTGTCCGTCACCTGAGCAGCCCAGTCTGTGATCTTGCGGGCGTGGAGGGCCTTGGCAACCTGAACTGTAATCCGACTGGGTTGTGTAAAGGTGGGGTCAGTTTACGTTTGCATTTGAACTTGGTCGCTACGTCATTTAAAATTAAGCTCATACTGATTTTGATTCTGGTGTGCTGGTTCTTAAAAAACCTGCCTTAGATGCAGTGTTCTGTGAGCAAGGTCAAAGCCACATGGCCAGCTTGAAAGAGGCAGCATTTCCTTGGCATGGAAGTTCGCTTTCAGAGCACTGTGGAGTATCCTCAGGCCTGGAACCCAGCAGTGAGCTGGATTTATACACTCACATGCTAGCAGGGTGAGTCACAGAGAGTGAAACCAACTCAGCGGGGACAATGGTCCTGGGAACTTTCATGTCTTGAGTGAGTTCTGTTTGACATCAGGACCCGGGACCCATACCCTCTAGCCTGGTCAGGGAAACTGGAAATCTGCATTTGTGTTGAGAAGTCTCCTGTTTTAAAGTATGCACAGTGGATTCAGATGAAAGCCCCAAAACAAAGGGAAGACTGCTGCAGGCTCTCAAAACAGATCTGCAAGTGGGGTACTGATTTGAGCCTTCATATTATGGGATTGGACTTGGGGTCTGATAGGCAAGAGCGTGTAACCTGGGGGTTGTCATTCTGGAATGGGGACTCAGTCCTCACCTGGATCCCTGGTGGCATGTTGCATGGGACAAGTGTTGGATATCTAAGTTAGTCCCAGGGGTGTAGGACTGTAGCATCCCTGCACACAACCTCTTTACTAAACTCCACTGAGCTCCCCACCCACACCCCAGTAACACTGTCCATGTTTCCAGCTGCTCCTGATCTATCCTGAGGCAGAGTACCTCAGGATAGATCAATTCTCCAGGACCAGCCAGGAATGCCAGGCAGTGTCCTTTGTGCCCAGCCACTCTGCACTCATGTCTCTGCATCCCGTGAACGACCTCAGACTAGCAGAACGGAAGGCTCAGGCTGATTAGACTGGTGTGGTTTTTATCATCATTAATGCCACAGAGCAGGATGTTTTTATTCAGTTCTGGCAGGCTGAATGGTGCCACCAAACACCTGGGTGATCGTTTAATCATGTGCATGTGACTTGTCTGGGAGAAGAGTGTCACCGTTTCTTGGAGCAAATTGCTTTTCATTAATTAGGGGAATCAATAAGTGCACGATGAGAGCAGGACCAGTCGAGCACCTAGATGAGGATACCCAGAGACAAGGTTGCAGCAGAAAGCTGATTAAAAAATATATCAAAACTGAGTTGCCATCAAATTTGGGGGATGTATGGTCGCTGAGAGGGAGCTGGCTCAGCAACGGAAGATGAGGAGGTAGAGCTAGAAAGAAGCTCTTCCAGACAAAGATGTGGGATGAGAAGGCGTGCCCTTGAGGTAGGGTCAGGTCGAACCTGGTAGGATGCCTTGCCCCCATCATCTCTCCCAGATGAGGCAGTGATGTTAGTACACCCATTCTGCAGACAGGGAAACAGAGACCCAGTGAGCAATTTTTCTGAAATCGGGAGGTGGTGGAACTGGGCTGTTCTTCCTTAGTTGTTTCATTTAATGTAAGTGGTCAAGAGAAGAGAAACCTGTCAAGGTCTTTGGTGACTCCAAGATCGCCAAAGAGGCTTTTGTGGCTAACCTGCCATTACTTTTGTCACCAGAAGTCAGTCTTTCTCCACCTCTCAGCTGGTTTCTCACATTGGAAACATGCCCCAACTGTGCGTGGCAAACCTGGAGCAGAGAACTGTCTGCTTCTCCAGCTGCCTGTGACCCAGGGAGTCATCAGGCAAGTTCTTAGGGACTCAGCCCAGGACACAGCTGCTGGCGACGTTATTCATTCAGCAGGATTTCCTCAAGCGTCTGCTCTGTGTCTGGTCTCACTGACAGCATGGAGAATCCTGTGATGAGGAAGACAGACTGTCCTCGTTAGGGCTTCTTGGGTGGTGAGGCACAGAGACCCAAAGTAGATGGACCTTAGGAACAAGGAAACACGGCTCATAAAATTAAGTAATCCGGGATGATGATGCTCTGGCTTCAGGCATGGTTGGATCCAGGTGCTTGAATTCTGTCAGCAAAACCAGTCAGTCTCTACCTCTCAACTCTGGTTCCTCATGCTGGGATTCATTCCAGGCAGGTGCTATCCTCAGGATGGCCAAGGCAGCCCCTGGAAACTCCATCCTTCCATCCTTCCTAAAGGGAAGAGAAACCTATTTCTAAGAGCTCCCATCAAAGTGCTGAGGAGGGCATGCTCCCGTTGGCTATTTGGCACCCATTCCCAGTCTGAGTCAGTTGCCCCTATGTCCAGTGAGGTGGTTTAGCCTTCACCGTCCTATTAAGCTATGTGGTGATGTCAGTCTCACCCAAACGCCATAGAAAGAGCGGAGTGATGTGGACGAGAATGGAAAGGACTGTCTGGAAGATGGGGGGCATTGCATGCTCTTGAGCTCTGGGTAGTGGTGGCAAGCACAAGCCCACCTATAACTGCCGGAAGAATCAGGAAGTGATTATGCCCTGTGGGAGGGGACAGAAGAAAGAGGAAGTGGGAGGAAGTGGGAGAGGCCCCACCCTTCACCCCTCACCCCTGCACAACACCTCCCATAGCAGCTTAGTGATTCCGGTCACTCAGCTTCATGAAAGATGTAATCACGCTCGACAGGACTCACGAAAGAGCAACCAGAGTGATCAAAGTGCTGAGATGTGAGGATTGACTGGAAGGATTAGACCCTTGTGTCTGAAGCGCCGATGCCCAGGGCCTGTAACAGGCACCTCCAGATTGTGGGTGGGAGGACCGGATGTGGTGCTATCATTTGTTTTTTCATGGGAAAGGTCATTCAAGGGGAACTTACAGGAAAATGGACCCTTATGAGAGGTGAACCTACTGCTTCACAAGAGGCAAGGGGGCAGGGCTACCAGCACCCACAGGGGCCTCTGAGCTGGAGCTGCAAGCTAGTGTCCCTTGCATCCTCATGACACACCATGCGGCTGGTGGCATTCTTGGTGTTGTGCAGAAGAGAAAACAGGCCCTAGAAGGAGGGACCTGGCCAACAGCATGTCAGTTGGGGGATGGCAGGGCTCTAGTGTGTACCTACTCTCAACTACACTGTGGGGCTGGGACCTCCTAGCAGACAAACAGCAGCTGCTGAGGGCTGCCCAGTTCAGGGGGGAGTGGCAGGCTTCTTGCACCACTGCCCAGCCCCCTACCTCTCCATCCTTCAAGACTCAGCTCAGATAGCACCACCTCCCAGAAGCCCCCAGCTGGAAGCCCCTGCTTCTCCTCTGAATGCTCAAGGTGCAGATCCCCCGCGCCATCCTATCTAGCAAGGAGACCAGATCGGCGAGGCAGGGTGGCTGGGAGATGTGCTCTAGCAAGATAGTCCAGCCACACACCCACGCTGGTGGGGCCATGAGCAAAACATTTGCACATGGTGCGAGTGTGACCGAGTCCTCACTGTCTGGGTCCCTGCTTGGGGCCATGATCACATTCTCTGATGACACCCTGTGCTCTCACTCATGGTGCTTCCATGTCCTTTCTGTGCGCAAGAGCACAGGTGACCCCCGAGATCAATATGGGATATAACAGCAGTGACGCCATGCCCTGCCCTGGACCCGCAGTTGTGTTCGGACACATGTCCATGGCTCCACACGCACATCCATGGCTAGACCTGGAGTTCCTGGGACCCACTCGTTCCAGAAATAGATACTAAGCATTTGTCGCCATCTTGGCACTTCGCGCGGACCCCATGCCTAGAAGCTCAGAGGGAGAGCACATGGCTCAGCCCTTGAGTGGGCAGAGAGGCAGACGACAGAGCAGAACCCCAAGGGGCTAGCAGGTGGCAGGGTGGCCAATGGGAAGGGGCTCCCTTCTCCCAGGAACTGGGTCTGAATCTGATTGTTCTGAATCCCCTACAACTAGGGCAGCTTTTTATGCAACGTAGGTTATCAGTTCAAAACAAAAACAACTTTGATGCCGTGTGACTCTTACTGGCATACTCAGCTGCAGCGGGAGAGTTCCTTTAGTGTTCCTTTCACAGCCTGAATAATTAGCCCCTCATTTATCAGGTTCATAAACCCACATTTTCATAAATCATCCTGATTAAAGATGTACACACGAAACATTAGCCCGAGAGCCTGGGTAACAGGAAGTCACCGTCACCGGTAAGGTGGGCAGTGACGGAGGAGACGTGTCCAGACGGAGGGCAGTGTCCAGAGAGCCGTCGAGGCAGGCTCTGCCCAAGGGTAGGTTCTCCTTTCAGCCACCCTGTGTCCTGGGGCCTCCAGGGCCCTAGCTCCCTGCGTGTCTTCCCCAGAGGCTGTTGGAACACTCCATCCTGGCTGTTTGCTCTAGTGAGTGCGGCCTCAGCCATGTTTGGAAACTGTCTCTTAGTTACTTGTGTTTTCCTTCTGTTTTATGCTGTTGTCCAACAATCAGGCATCTCCCAGGCTTCTGAGGCTGGCAAGAGATAAGCAGTCTTAAGCTGTTGGTAATAAATGTTCCTGCCACGGTTGTTGAAAAGATGGATGTACCAACAGCTCAAGAAACATTTAAAAAGCAAACAAAGAAATCACCCATAATGCTGCCACCCTCCCTCAACAACTGACTTAATTTTTGCATTTATCACCCTCTGCTTGGGGGCCACAAACACTTTTTTCCAACGTTGCAGAGATCACATGCGCCATTTTTGATCTGCCTTTCTCGCTGTTCCCCACCCCCCACCCCCAGCAAATCAGACAGTACCCCATGTTCTAGCAGTCCCTTCCTGATGCCTGGGGCTGTATGCCAGCCCCAGTTCCCTTCCCTAGAAGGGGGCATTTGGGTGGTTCTCAAAGCTCTGTGTGACCGAACACCTACCGTCTTCTAGCCCAGATTTTATGGTCAGGAATAGTTTACTGGAATGTGCTTCCTGGGCAAAGACTAAGGATATGGCACTTTATGTTCCTCTTACTCTTGAAAAGGTTTTGAAGTGACCAGCAGTGTCTGAATCTCCTGGTTTCAACATTATTTTGTTAGCTTAGAAGTTATCTTTGTTGTGATGAAGACCCTAGGGTTGAACTGCTTAAGCTTACACCCTAGCCCTGCTCTATGCTAACTGTGATCTTGGGTGAGTTACTTAACCTCTCTGTGCCTCATGTACCTTCTTTATTAAATAGGGGAAGCTACCTCTTAGGGTTGTTATAAAAATGATTATCTTAACAGTCTCTGTTATTTATAGATTCTGTACCTGAATTCACCCACTCAGTAAGATTTATTTGTAATCCCCAAATCAATGCCTACCGTATATTTGTGGTGATTCAAAGGTGTCTGCTGCCCACTGCACACCTTCTCAGCTGAAGTAGAATAAGGCCACACTCCACCTTCTGCATCAGCTCCACTCTGTGACCTTCTGACTGTGTTGTTTGCGCCAGGTCTTTCCCATATTGGTGCTTTTGGTGGGTGACTCCATTGTCATAGGTGGCCCCGGGCATAGCATTGAGGTGCCAGCCTATGTTCCTAAGTGCAGGAAGAGAATCCACGTGTCAGATAAGCTTCATCCAGGCCAGAGGTAACCTGAGTCCCTGTCACTGTCAGCCATCTATGAAAGGTCTTTACATAGAGACACACACAAACCCAGGCCATGTGTTACGGCCCAGCTGATGGAACACGGATGCCAGAGGCAGCAGGAACAGGAATAATGGATCATTGCTTGCTCATTCAGCTTACAGCACTTGGTAGAAATAGAGCTGGTCAGGAACAGTGTCTGCAAAGTGCTTGGGACAATGTGACCCGCGGTGCACACTCATGAGGTGACTCCTATTGTTTTTCAGAATCTACATTTTGCTAATTCTGTAGGAACTTATTTAATCACTGGGAGGGTGCATGTTTGCCCTCCTGGTTGGCTGTCTGCCTTCATGTGCAGGAGTAACTCTCACTGGAAAGGGGGCCAGATGTCACAAAGACCCCAAGGGTTTGCTGTCAAGTGGGAGCAACTTGGAGGGACTAAGGAGAACACCGTGTCCTGTTTACAGCATGTGTGAGCTTGGATTCTACAGAAGCTGAACTGGAGACCCTTGTAGCCACAGGGGGTGGTGATTGTCTCATTGATTTTGGACAAAAGCCCACATTGATATGTTTTGTAACTGTGTCCGAATGTGAAGCGATGACATTTGAGATATCCAGGATGCGTGCTGGGGAACACATTTATTTACTGAAGTCAAAAGCCAACCTGCCTGGTCTACCCAAGGATGTTTTCTGATTTACAGATGTTCTCGCATCAAGGCTTAGGCCCTCAACCACATTCTGTCACACAGAAAGTGCCACTAGCCATGTCAAGGGAAACATGGTCTGGAACTGTCCCTGGGACCCAGGCAAGGGGGTGGGTGGCACACCTGTTTCCAGTTTGCTGCCCCCCCCACACACACACACCTCCCTTCCCACCCTGGCCAAAGACATGGGCCTTCATCTTTGCTAACCTGTATTTGAGCCTCAAAAGGAATCATAAGTGCCCCTGCAGGGTCCCAGAGAGTCTTCCCCTTGCTACTTCTCCTGCGTGTGCAATGGCACTCTGAGGGGCTGCAGGGGGAACAGTTGGGCATGTGCTCTCCAGCTTCTAGAAACACTTGACCATCAGTCAGGATCCTTTCCCAAGTGGAGTGGGTGCCAGGTACACATACTGAGAAGCATGCCAACCTCTCTTTTCCAGGATTCTGAAGCATCTGAAGACCAAGGACCCCATGCAGTTGAGACTGGAACACTTGGAGCAAGGGTTCTCTGTCTACGTCAACGGGGCCAATTCTGAACTCAAGACTTCGCCACGGAAAGCCGTCCACCCCGACTTCTCCAGGAGCGCCTCACACGCTGAGGGGACGCACGGTGAGTACAGGCCCTTGCGGGCTGTGGACCAGGAACCGTGGAGCCTCATCCTGTCCCAAGAACTTAGGGTGCACATGTATGTGTACATGTGCATCTGTACGCAAGTGAGAGATGCCCACGAGGTCAGAAAGAGAGAAATCCTTTTATTTCTCTTTAAATTGAATCTTGCCCTTCACTCTCCCAGGACAAAGGCAGCCAGAGCAGTAAGGTCCCGGCTTTTCAGTTTTCTAGATCGTGAGTGCCGGTAATGAAAGGGAATGCCTGGGCTAATTCTGACTGTCCCCCATCTTCACTTCCATGTCTTAACTTCAGTGCCTCAGCCCAGTGTGGCATCAGATTCTACTGTTCACTTCTGAATTTAGTTAATCCGACTCTGCATCCTTTAGACAGATGTCATATAGCCCATGGAAGCCTGTGAAGTGCACAGAAGGTGTCACAGACAGCTCCCAACCGGTGGCTGGTGCAGCCTAGCTTCCCTGTCCAGGTTTCAGGGAAGGGCTGACAACAGGTATCACCTCCATCCACGGTGCGGGCACTAGGTGGCCTCATGCCTCAGAAGCCTCTCCGCTCTCCCATCTCCCTGTCTCGCATGTTATTCTGTATCCTGCATCTGTATCCTAAGGTGGTTTGTCTGCATTATTATGCATATTACTTCCTAGCACGATGTGCTGTGACTTACTGCCCCATTCCCTTTCTGTGAGCTCCGAGCACACACTCTAATGTCTTGCTACAGTGACAAAGCCTTCCTGTTTAAGGCTTTGGGCACCCTGACGGCCACGGTAGATGTCAGCAATGAAACTTCTGTCGTGTGAGCTTGTCACCACTGCCTCACCACTCCCCTTCTCTCCTCTGTGATGCAGATGGTGGGCGAAGGACCCTATTTCGAGAAGCTGAAGAAGCTTTAAGACGCAACTCACGGACAGCCCCCAGTAAAGTCCAGCGCCGAGGATGGCATCAGGTCTGGGGAACCCCCACCCCCATGGGCAGTGTCAAGATGCTTGTGGGAACAGAAATAGAATCAGAGTCCTTGGAACTTCCATGGGCAGTGGCTGATTCTAGCTGGGCACTTCAGAGTTGCCCTCTCTGGTGTGGCCCTGGCCTCTGGTCCCCTCTCTGTGTGGTCCTCCCTCTGGACAGGCCCACCCAGTTCCATTCAGGTACATGACAGGTCAGACTTACAGCCCATGATGGTGACTCATTCATACAGCTGGTTCTTATCAAGCATCTACTAGGTGCCAGTTACAGTCTTACATGCCAGGGAGGCAGTGGGTCAGTCAGACCAAGCCCCTGCCCTACACACCTGAGACCTCAGTGGGTGGCTGCTGCGGTGCCTGCGGCTTGCACTTTGGAGCACCTACCAGGATATTAGACATGCAGCCACCCACCAGGATATTAGACATGTGCTGAGCTCCCATAGCAAACTCAGGTGAGTTTCGATGTCCTCCTTTTTTTAAGAGCACCGAGGAGGCAGGAATGAGCTGCACGAGGTCTGCCTGAAGAGGTGGCAGCATCAAGAATCAAATCCAGATCTTTTGCTCCAAGCTCAGCGTTGCTGTCCACCTAGTTCTTATTTATACCTTAGCTTGAAGTGCCTTAGACCTTCCTGGGAGGGGGGGGGTCATTGGGTCTGAACTCTGATTGCACATTCAGGTTGCCTCTGGAGGCTTTAAAATACAATGCTCAGGACAGAGACTCTGACTTGCTTGACCTGAGGTGAGGCTTAGGCCATGGTATGTACGTGTGTATCTGTGTTCCTCACTTCCAAACCTGTGTCGCCAAATTTGGGGACATATTACACTGTCAAACGGACAGCTCTGTTGTCGCTATCATCCATGTTATATTCTCTGTAACCCATCTTTGCAACCACCCAGTCGCTCCAGAGGTATCCTCATTGTGCAACTGGAGAAACTGAGACTGGAAAAGTAAGGTGACTGAGTTGCGCAGCTATGAGAGAAGAGTGGAGTCACCCCTGTGACTCCAAGGCCAGATGTCTCCCCTCCATTTCCAGCAGGGGCATTTGCAGGTTTGTGGAGGGACAGGGAAGGAAGGGCGTTCTGCCTGCTCTCCCCCAGAGCCTTATCTCTGTGTGGAGGAGCCTGGCCTGCTAGGGCACACAGCCTGGAGGCCTCCTTTTGTCCCTGGCAATGAATGTTAATTTCTCATTAATGAGGCCTTTCTCCACTTCTCACTTCAGATAGTCCTCCTAGTTGTTTTGAGTGCCTCCTATTATCAGGAGCCATATTTGCGTCTTGGACTGTGACTTAATGGCTGGCCCCAGAGTCTGTGCAATTTAAAAGACTTGGCCTAAGATTAATTAGCATCCCTCCCCAGTCTCTCCCTGCGGTCCCACACTTCACAGAGCTTAATCATGGCTAATTTCCTAGCTTCCTGATGCCACCAAGGCTGTAATTGTCCTTTTGCACCAAATCAGTTAGGGGTCAGTCAGTGCCTAACAATAGAGACCACTCGGGCTATTTCGAGCAGAAATGAATATAAGGCAGGGAATCAGGTGCTTCCAGAATCCTCGGGCTGGCAGCAGCCAGCTCAGAGCTGGGTTTCCAGGAGTGGTGCCCAAAGCCCTGACACAGACCTGTGGGAAAGCTGCCACCTAGGACCCAGGGGAAGGTGGGGGCCCAGAGGCATATCACCTTAGCCACAAGCTAAGGAATCAGGAAACCACAGCCACAGCCACTGGCCTCAGTCCTGCTGTGTCCACGCCAGCAGCTCTGCCAAGAAAGCCTGTCCAGTCAGGGCAGGATGGTGCTGAGACACCTGTGGTCCTCTCTTCTCCTCCCTTCAGCTCTGCATCCCTGTATCTTGTGAGATGGCTGGTGGCCTGCCCCTAAGCTGCATCCAGGACCTCAGTTCAGAGGGAGTCTGGAAAATACAGTGTCTGGCTTTCTGGCTTCTTCTGTACAGAAAAGAAGAAAAGATTCTGATCTTCCTTGGAAAAATGGAAAGCACCAGCCCCCATACTGGGCTCTCCTCTCATGAGGCGCCAGCAGGTGCTGAGTGGCGAGCAGTTGCCTCTTGTGACAGAACAGTCTTTCCCTTTACTGCAGTCCCCACCCCTCCCTTAGGAGCTCCAGATCTGAAGTTGAGTGGTTAACTGCAGTTTATTATCAGACTCACGCTTCCACCTTTCCATTCCCACCTGACTTGTGGGGGCATTTGAGCCTGTGGCCAACGTAGTGGGGGTGAATGGGCTTTGGAGTCAGACAGCCTCCTTACTTGCTGTGTGCCTGGAGCTGGCCATGTGACCTCTCAGAGTTTTGGGTTCATCCATCAAACTTCCCAGGCCACTGGGAAGGAAGAGGCAAAGTGTATGTGACAGCTGGCCCGTCAACAGGGGCCCTCTGCTTCTTCTGGTAGGCACAAGCTGGATGGAGGTGGGATTAGGCAATCCAGAGAATGGTTCAAAGCACAGACTCCGGAACCTGGGTTCAAAGTCTCGGCTCTACCACTCTCTAGCCACACAGTATTGGAAAAGTCACTTTCCCTCATCTGTAAAGTGGGCTTGGGGTGGTGCCTGCCTCAGACGGCCAATGTGAAGATAGAAGTGAATCAAGGCTTGAGGGAAGGGAACTTCAGGAGGGAGCACTCCGGAAGTGATATCAGCCCTTGAACTCAGCGGAGGGGCAGAAGCTGAGCAGCATGTGAGGCCAGCCAGGCCCAGCTCTCCTGGCGCTCTGCTGACCGGGTGGGGAGGCGGGGCCAGAAGCAGGCTGGCAAATCAGCAGTGCTCTGGTGGAGAGAGAAGAGCTGGGCTTCCAGGAGTGGTGCCCAAAGCCCTCGCACAGACCTGTGGGAAAGCTGCCACCTAGGACCCAGGGGAAGGTGGGGGCCCAGGAGCATGGGAGCTGGATAGTGTCTGGGAAAGAGTTGGTGCGGGAGAGGCTTCCTCAGGGGTCACAACTGAGTGGCAACCTAATGTTCAGAGCCAGCCCTGGGAGGACTGGCCCAAGAGTCTCCCAGGAGAACAGGGTGAGGTTGATGGAAGGGTGACCTGAAAGGAGCTGGGGGTGGCTGGTGCCTGGAGGTGCAACAGGTGGGGCTGCAGGTGGAGGGGCCAGAATGCACAGGGCCCAAGCACCCAGCAGGAGTCTGGGCTTCGTTTTATGTAAGAACTCCCGGAGGGTTTCTACAGGAGAGCTCCGTGCTTGGGTTCGTGTTCTGGAAAGATCGCCTGTCAGGAGGAGCAGTTGGAGGCTGTGAAGCAGGGCTCCCTGTAAGCCCCACTGGCTTCTCTCCAGCAGCTTTCCCCAGCGCCCACCCCATGCTGCTGCTCTCACCTGGCTTCCCCCATCTCTTCAGCTTTCCTCACCATCTCTCCTCTTCCATGTCAGGTTGTCATGCCCTCAGTATCCCTGTGTTGAGATTTTCCTCGAGAGAGACCTTCTGAGTCTCTCGCTCTGCCCTGTTTCTCGGGCCGTGGCCTGGGTGGGATGCCCTCTCCCACCTGGAAGGCTGTGTCTGCCCCGGAGCTGAGCTGGGGCTCAGGCCATGGCGTCGCCCTGAGGAGGCTGTAGGCTGGGCGGCATGTACATCTGCTGTGCCAACAGCACTGTGGCTGTTATCGTGAGGGAGAGGGATGGCACTGATTTCCTTTGGTGCCAAAGAAGCAGAGTGAAGTAGAAACTACCCTTATGGTAGAAAGTGTGTGGGGACAGACTGAGGGAGTCCGTAGGCTAGAGACAGTCTTTGTCGTCACCCTTTTTGGGCGGGCTCCATTTTTTGGGGGCAGCCAGGGATAGGCAGGCTGATCAAGGCAGCAGAGTCCCCCATGGCCATCCGTGGCCAAGTCTTATACGTGCTTCAGGGGAGGGACCAGCTGGGTTTCACCCATCTGTCTGTACCCACAGGAGGAACAGGTGGGGCTGCCCGGCCACCTGGCAGTCCGCACTAGCCACAGGCAGGTCAGCGGGGAGCACAGTGGTGGCAGTAAGCCCTGAAGCCACAGCTTCACTCCTGGCCACCTCCACTTCCTCCTCCCCATCCCTGCACACTCTCACTTCTTAGCTCACTAGTGCTTCTGTATCTCCCCTAAACTCTCGAATCACCCATGCCCTTTCCTCTGACCAAACCCACTTCCTTTGCCTCTTCTGTAAGAGAGATTTCCCCCTTCACCCAGCAATCAGGAAGCAACTTTGGGTCAAGATCCGGACACAGGTGGCCTCAGGGTCATAGGCCTGAGGTTCCTGGGGCCAGAACCTCAGGGAGCCACCTAGGTGCGGGGGTGGGGAGCTAAGCAACTCTGCCTGCAGAACCCTTCCCGGGGCTCCCCCCTTCTGGGGACTCGGAGAGCAAATGGCAGTGGCCAGGCAGGTTCCTTATTTGCTCCAACTCTGGTGGTGATAAATGGGCTTTTGTTGGTACTGTCCTGCCCGCACCCCACCCCCACTTCTCGGCTGTAGATCTTTCCGCGGCTCTGGGTGGATTAAGATTTATGGCTTCCTCAGCCTTGTAATACTTGGGTGGACAGCGGCCTAATCAACAGAGCCGTCGTTTACCAAAACGCTGTCAGATTTGATGAACGTCATCGGCTCTTAGCTTTAAATTGGTAGTGAAGGGGTTGGCCTTCCAGCAATTTACCGTGGGGCGGGCTTTCCTTAAAGGTCTTGAGAGCAAACTCGTCGCAATTATTAAAGCGGTGGCTTTGCGCTGGCGCCGCGGTCCTCTCGGTTCGCCGCGGTGGGCTGGGCGGCTGTCCTGCCTCCAGAAAGACTCCCAAGTGAAAAGGTGAAAGGCATAGGGTGCATTCCTTTGTTTGCCCCTTTCCGAGTTTTGACACCCCCCCCTCCCCGCAGTGAGGACAATAAATAAAATAACTCACAGAGCATCGGCCTCTGCAGTGACCTTGCTCGGGACTATCGCCGTGTCCAGCACTATGATTCGAAAAGAGCTGACAAGTCTAGAAGAACATACCAGAAAAAGCTAGATCCGGACCCACCACCACCACCCAGCCGGCAGCCCCCAACCACCAGCCCCTGCCAGAGCTGTTAGGGCTCCTCCCTCTAGAGGGAGCCATTTACACACTGCACAACCTGCGCGACCATGGGGCAGGCCCAGCCTCGCTCTTTTCTTCCAGTTGACAGTGGCTCTCAGGCGCACCTCTGAGAGCACTGGCGAAGAGGGGCGGCAGATACAAATAACTCGGGGCTGAGGCTGAGCTGGGTGTGGGGGAGAACAAAACAAGCTGGCTTTGGGTGGGCAAACTGGCGCTCAAGCGTTTGGGTGTCAGGGCTGTTAAGTCCTGTCCCGGTGTGTGGTTGATGCTGCCAGGGTTCCAGATTTGGGAGCTGCAAGTAGGCAGGAGAGAGCGGCCACTCAGAATCACCCGCTGCAGGTAAAGCAGCGTAGCAAGCATGCCAAGCGCACCCGCGGGGGGTGCAGGCATCCTCCTCGCCAGGGCGGGCAGGTGGGAGGCAGGGAGACTTGCTCCTGGGGGCTGCTTTGGAAGCAGCCCTGGGTGCCTCACTGCAAGGTGGGCGTCCTCGAGTGGGCAGGTCTGCTCTCCCGCTCCTTCCAGCGGCAGCAGAGGCGCCTCCCTGGGCCAGGGTGGGAGAGCAGGCCAGATGGAGGGGCTATTTATTCCCCTCTCTGACACCCACTCAGCATTTAGAAACTCTTTCAGGACCACATTAATTTTGTCACATGTTGCTTCATAAACACGCTCCTCAGATATGTATGCTGTGAACTTGAAGCTGGAGGATTGGGTTTGTTTTTTTTTTTTTTCCTTTTTCTTTTTTGGATTCTTTTATATCTTGACATGTTTCCAGAATCTTGTATGCAATGGGTACCCAGTAAGGACTTGCTGATTCAGTGCCTTCATGCCTACCGTCAACCTGTCTGCTGACATGAGCGTGACAAGAAGTTGAGCAAAGCTCCCTGGAAGGGAGGTTACTTCAGGAGAAAGGGAGTAGGGAAAGTACAGACACACCTGGGCTCCTTCTCATTTTATAATGGAGGTGGGACCACCAAAGCTGTTGGAGTCCCAGCTCTCTTGCCAGTAGGAAATGCTCAGCCCAGGCACAACTGGCTCCAGGTGCTCAGGCCGTGTAACGGAGCTCCTCCCCATCTCTCAAGTCTTGCCCAGCAGTCAGGAAGCAGCGTTGGGTAGAGCTGTTCCCACTGACACAGGCAGCCTCAGATGAACAAGCCCACAGTTCCCTGGGCTAGAAAGTCATACATCCCAATGCCACCCTGAAGCCCACCATGGACCTCATGCTGCTCAACACTAATGTGCTCTGGATCACCCAGGGTCTTGTTAAATGCAGGTTCTGATTGTGAGGTAGGACTAGAAAAGATGCATTTGTCACAGCATTCCCAGAGAAGCTGCTGCCGCGCGTCCATGGCTGGCAAGTGGAGCAGCCAGGCTCTCATCCAAACCCTCCTTTTCTAGATTAAGGAACAGAAACCCATGGAGGGGTGGTGCCCTGGATCCTTCTTCCGGGAGCCTCCTTCCTTCCTCACCCCTCCTTCCTCCTCCCTCTTCTGTATTGTTTCCTCCCAGGTAGAAACCAAGTGCTCCCTAGCACTTGGTTGTTACCTAGTAGCTCCTGAGGAGGAGGTAGGAGCATGCTCTCCTCAAAGGTAGCATAGAATGTAAGCTCCAGAGCCTTCATGGCTTCATCCTGATCTAAAGCAGGAAAGTCTTTGACCCAGAAGTTCCAGGTTTTTTGCATTCCGTGCCATGCTCCCCTCCACGGTCCCCACAGCTGATGCCAACAGATGTTTTGAGAGCCTGGGAGGCAGGGATACCACGCTTGGAGCCGAGGCCTGAGGCAGTGAGGTCAGTAGTCCAGAGGAAGGCAGAGCCAGGCAAACGGTTCCAGAAACAGCCAGGTGTCCTGGGAGGTTGGAGGGCATCGCCAAGTGACAGGAGAAGTGTCCCATGGCACCTTCTGTCTGCTTCTTCCTGGTTCTCCAGCAGGCCAACTCCCCAGCTGCCTTTCCTGTCTCGCACATTTTCCCTCCAAGATCTGTCTTCTGGTGCTCTGTATCCCAGCACCACCTCCTTTTTCTGAGTGTGTAAGATATTATCAGGAAATTCTTTCATTTCCCTCTCTTCTCCCCAAAGACCACAGTAGCCCGGGCTGGACACTTTCATTCTCCAGAGCCCGTGAACTCTACAGTGTGGTGGTTTAGATCCAGATGGGTCAGTGAACTACAGCCAGGTTTGACCACAGCCTGTTTTTGAGCCACGGTGGGACAGAGCTGGCAGATCTGGAGGTATTGGCTGTGCTAGGGATCCATCTGGTTCTGGAGCGAGGTCGCTGGAGCCATATGGAGGAGACTTGGAACTGGAGGCTGTGTGACCTTGAGCGAGTACCTTCCAACCTTGCACCGTGGGTTCCCCCTAGGGTGACTGTGAGGACTCAGTGAGCCAGTGTGTCTGAAACGCTTGGAGCTGTGTGGCTCGGCAGGTCAGCATTAAGTGACGCAGCACCTAGGGTGAGAGCCATGATGAGTGGGGGCAGTTGTGGAACAGCATGGACCTATGAACACAGATGAGAAAGGAGCTGTGTCCTGTCCCTGAGGGCCCCATGGGACTAGTAAGACCCTGGCATCATTTTCTTCATGAAGATAGTAGTGTATTGGCTAAGCTCAGGGAAGCTGAGTCTCGCCAGGGTGAGGTGTTCTAATGCCAGCTTGGGCACAAGGGGGAATGCATGACCTAGATAATGTTCCCTCAGCTCCTGTGGCTTGAAGGGCCTCTTCCTTTCAGAATGAAAAGTTTGGGAAGACCTCCCTTTTGGATTTGGGGACATGCAGGGTCACTCCTGGGAGAGAGACCTCCTTTGAGGTTGCTTCTGGTGTCTTGCTTATACTACCCTGGTCCTGGCCATAAGTGCCATAGCCAGTAAGAGTGCCAGCCTTGATAGAGCTGGCCGTCTCTTTGCTCAACTAATGAAATCCTGGGCTGGCTGCCGGGGAAGTCAACACAGAAGTCAACTTGGGGAGATTTGCCTCTTGGGTAGAGTTGATGCTGTGTCAGGTGACCAGTGCAGCCCCCATAGCCACTACCCGTACCCCCATGCTCTCTGTCATGTCTCTGTGCCAGGCCTGGCCTGCATCACAGTGGGTCACCTCAAAGGCATTTCCCTGATGACCATGTTGTTAGTGCCACTTAAGCTGGTTCTCAGAGGCTCACCCAACTTGCCCAGGGTGGCATGGGAGTAAGTCCTGAAGGTCCAGGAGGCAGTTGGCTGCCTGAGTGTCAGAGCCAGACTCTCACCACACATGAGTGGCCCTGATACAGCCACGGACCATGTGGAGCACCTCAAAGTCGGCTGTCAACTAGCCTTCAGCTCAGCTGTGCATACAGACACCTGGGCTACTGGGGCATAAAGTCTGTTGTCATTTTTCTCACATAAACAAGGCCAGGTGTCTGGGAGAAATGGTCGCTGTCCTCAGGGACCGGGCTCATGTTTTCCCACTGGACAGTCCTTAGCAACATGACTCTCTTCCTGACCCTTGTTTTCACGAGATGCTGCTTTGCTTGCGAGCATCCCATC
Organism: Uropsilus gracilis; assembly: GCA_004024945.1. Taxonomy (NCBI): domain Eukaryota; kingdom Metazoa; phylum Chordata; class Mammalia; order Eulipotyphla; family Talpidae; genus Uropsilus; species Uropsilus gracilis. Next base: position 44,000 of record PVHY01001402.1, on the reverse strand, counting down.
CACATTCCACCAGGAGGGAGGGTAGGTGGGTGAAGGGCAGAAGTCCTATGTCACTGAATGTGTGCTGACCAGGAGGGAAGCAGCAGCTTCCTCAGCAGCTCCCTCACAGACTTCTGGCTCCTTGCACCTGCCTCTCTTGGCCATCTCATGTCCTCCAGGGATGTGACCAGCTTAAAGTTACTGGAAGTTCTGCTGAACATGCTTAGGGCAGTAGGAACCCATAAAGAGGTGGTGTGACCCATACAGCTGAATGGCACCAGGCAGTCACAGCAGGACTAGGGGCTGGGGGTACACACAGACATCCCTACCACCTTGCAACCACCCCAAAACACTGATCCTCCCCTTCAGAGGATCAAGGAGTTCCTTCTACATTCTCTGAAATGGTTTGAATGTTTGTGTCTAGAAATCCGTGCAGATCAGAACAGAAGCAGGCCCACGGCTCCACATCGAACCTCCGCTGGACTATTCGGAAGACTTTGAGCCAGGTGGGGATGTGGCTGTTAAGGCCAAGGATGCCTCTGGGGATCACCCACAGGTAGGACTGGCCTCGGCTCCTGGCACAGTAGCTGGGGTCACTTTCAGTTATTTCTTTGCTCCCTCACTTGCCCCCATGTTCCTTCAGGCTTGCTCCCATATCCCATACTCCAGGGGCTCGATACCCTCCTGGGCATCTGTGAAGAAATCAGGAGAAGGACATGGGGCAGTGGGTGGTGTGACAGAGAGGGCTGCAGAGGGCAGAGCAGGGAGGAAGGGTTCCCTGAGGTATGGCCCTGTCTGAAAAACCAAAAACAGACAGGCGCTGTCAAGGCAGCAAGCAGTGGGAACAACATTACAGATGGTGGGAACAGAAGCCCAGGTGCCTTGTGGCTGGATTTGTCCTGGGCTTGTTTAGGGCCACAATGTAGGCCCAGCAAGAGCAACAGGAAGTGGAGATGAGGTGAAATGGGGGGGGGGGTGGCTGTGGACAGACCAGGAAGACCAGGAAGGGTGGAGGCAGGGTTGGGGAGGAGAGTTGGGCTTTATTCCTGGGACGACACTTTTATGATTCGAGTGAGTGAGCTGATACCTGCCTGGCTATTTATAAGCAAGTTGACTGAGAGGCAGCAGGTGACAATCAGGTAGTTAAGCCAGTCCCTGCCTCTTTTGTCAGAAAGGTGTTTGTTCAGGGGACCCAGGCTGTAGGTTCAGTCGTCTCCCCAGAGTTGTCTCTCCCACATCTCACAGGCTCTTGCTTCCACATCTCCCTTCTGTACCAACAATCTGAAAAAAATCTGAAATGAAAATACACAGGGAGATGGGGAGTTGTGGAGGATGCACTCCTCTGCTGGGTGTTGCTTCTTCCTTTGCTTATAAAGGAAGGACAGACAAGGAGGAAGAGATCACTCTGTTCCACAGCCTGGCTGCAAAGAGTCAGAAAGTTAATTGGAAAATTTTGCCTGTCTGGAAAAACCAAGTTCTTTTCAATAGAACAAACCAGTGACCTCGTTCCCCTCCCCAGTCCATAGAATTAGGATTTTACAGTAGGCAAAATTGTGGACCTTACTGCTTTTAACACAAGTCACACACACAGGCTTTTAAATCAACCAAACCATCCCCTGCTCAGGATCAGTCTCTGCAGACAGCCAACAGCTTCTCATTTGGGAGGCTGGTTTTTAACCGTTCAGATGGTTCCCACCCCAGTTCCATCCCGAGTAGCCACCTGGTGTCTTCATGCCCTTCAAGCAGGAGACGTGGTTGTTCCTGCTTCCACTTTGGAAAAACATTGGTACCTCCTGTTAAATGCACGTATACCCCCCCTTGTTAGCACCCCCAGCTCCCTACAACACCAGGCAGCCTGTCCCTCACAAGCTATTAAGCCCCATTAGCATGCCTGTGTGCGTGCTCTGAATGAGCTGCACCCTGTTCCGCCAGCACTTAATTTTCTCCACTGAGTGTTTGATTGTGTTCCTTTCTTTCCCTTTTCTCCCCATCTTGAAGGGGTACTCCATAAGGCTTCACAGTCAATTTCCCCCTGGAGTTATTTTCCTGCTAAGAGAAAGAGTAAAATGGCAATGCCAGTTTTCGGCAAAGGCAGACGCCTTAAGAGATGCAGTCTGCACAGGGAATGGGGGGGCAAGTACAAGGCTAAATATACTCAGCCATCTCATGCCGTGCAGCCTGAAATGGAGCAAAGGAAAATGCATGTCCGCATGTGTGCTTTTCATCTGGCCTTCGCCGTTGAAGCACACCAGCCTTTTACCTTCAATCACATCCTTAGTGAGCCTCAATTCCTCAGCGACTCTGAGTTCCTGGCCCAGAGTGCTGCAGACACAACCTGCTGGCCTCCCCCCCCTTGACCTTTGAGGCATATAGTGCTTTCAAAAGACTTGAATTACTGACATTTAAGGATCAGCAAAGTCCACATCAAAATCTGAATCCGGGGCTGCCCTGGAAAGAGAAGAAGATTTGCGAGCCATGTTCTTACAGCAGAGCAGTGACTGCAGTGAGGAGCATCTGGCCCCTGGGACAGGGCTGTGCCCTGTGTGCCACTGTTCCTGTCACAGGGCCCAGGCACTGTTCTAGGCACTGAGGTGAAACAGACAACAAAGAAGCACATAACATGCTGGGAGGTGACGGGGTTTGTAAGAGAAATGGTAGAGTCAGGCCCTGGAGAAAGTTAGATGGGACTTTGTCTGGGCAGGGGGGAGTGTCCCCTTGATGAGATGATATGTGTGTAGAGACCCCCCAAGAAGCCAGGGAATGAGTATTTCAGGTGCAGACAGCGAAGGCAGGAGGACAGTGGGAAGGCCAATCCTGCTGAAAATGAAGGGGTGATGAGGAAGGTCGAGGAGGCCAGGGAAATGGTCAGGGCTTGGATGGCTTAGGGCTTTAAGAAAAATGCTGAAGCTGAGGGATTCCATTTTGTGTCATCAGGGAAGCCATCATAGGGTGTTTTCATCAGTTCTAGTAGCTAAAGAAGACTGGTGGCACCCTTGGCATTATCTTCATAGAACTTTTGAAAAAGAACAAGGGAAAAAGCAGCCAACAAAGAAACAGCCACTTGAGTCTCAAGTTTCTCCAAATAGCCCCAGGTTCCCTCCCCCAGGCTGACAGCGTCCTTTTATCCTCTCCTCCTAGGCCCAGGTGTGTCCGCTCATGTGCTTGCACACCCACGGGACGTGTACACCGTCACGGGGAGGGTGCAATACCATAGGTGCTGATCATAGAGCCTTATGGTAGAAGGACCTGAAAAGCCCTAATATTCATCTACTCTGCATAGGGTTTGAGCAGCTTAGCAACTTCAGGGAAGGGAGGACACCTCTTTCCAGAGACTTCCATCAGCTTGGGACTTTACTAGCTATGTCCCTGCAGTGGTGTGGGTGGGCCGGTAGCTGGGCTTGGATCAACTTTGGAGTGAGAGTAGAGGATGACATGGGGACCTGAAAAGGGCAGCCTATCTTCAGGGCCATCTGTTGCTTTCCCAGGCCCAGTTCTCTCTCCTTATCTCTAGGGCACCAGCTCTCCCACCAACACTGCACTCTGTGATTTTAATTTCTCCCTTCTGAATGCACGGGGATGTCCAGACCCACCAAGCAATACAGACAAAGAAAGGATCCTCTTAACTATTCAGGATGTGATGGTAAGATTGATTTTCAGCATCCTAACCATGAAGGGCCAGGCTGTTTCTCAGAGCCAACGCGCTGGGAAAATGATTAGCAGCAGGATTTGGCTTTCATAAAAGAACCTGTGTACCACCCACCTGAAGACTTAAGATACCATTCAATAGACTTAACTTAATGGTGTGATTTCTTTGTTTAACGACAGTGAAAGCTCACTTGAGCACTTACCAAGGGCAGAACGCGATGCTGAGTATGTAACACCCATCACTGCATTATCCCTGTGAGTTAAGTGCTAGGTATTTTCATTTCTACTCTATAATATGAGCAAACTGAGGAAAAGAGAAATGCTATTCCTCACCAGACCTCAGAAAAGCCCAGCCCAGGCATCCAGACCCCACCACTCCTTGTTCCTTAATATTAGCGGTCACTGCCTGCAAGTCGCGCTGACCTGCTTTTGCTTCTGAAAGTGCCCACTGTCCTTAGGGGCACAGTCTGGATGTTATTGATGTCCTGCCCGGGAGCAAGGTGTTCAGGGTTAACCATCCATCAGTTCTGCTTAGCTGTTTTAAACAATGATCAAGAGGCCTACTCTCCCCCAGCTCTCTCCCATGGCTGGGCTTGTGGTGGAAAATGCGAACCCATAGCTGGGCTGGTGGTGGAAAATGCAGTTCAGGAATAAAATCCAATGAGGAAGTAATCTGACAAACCCACTTGGAGACTTGGTCTATAGCACAGCTGGTCTGGCATCCCCAACAGTGTTTGTGGTGCAAGAGACGAAGACTGACCCTGATGACAGGAGGTTAAGGGGATGTCACAGCTGCCCATGTGAGAGTCTTGAGCTGGGGTGGGCTGGTTGCCATAAGTTTTTTCCCATTCCCCCTCACCCTTTCTTTCCCCCCTCCCCTGGGTTGCTATAAATTTAAGGATGGCTTTGAGAAATCAATGAACTGTATCTCGTTAGATAATTTTGTATTGATGTGAGATGTTCTGAATTCAGTAAACCCTGTTGTGGTTACATAAGCTGCTTGCTCTTGGGAGGCACATGCTACAGTGTGTAGGCACAAGGGGGCAGGATGTCTACAACACAAGCATCCCTGGGCCAGCAGAAAGAATAGGTGTTTGCATACTTACAAGGAGAAATGGGAGGGGGGGGAAGAGAGAGAGAGAGAGAAATGTGACAAAATGCTAACAGTTGGTAGATGTAGGTGAAGGGTGTTGGAGAATTCATTAGACTATTCTGATAAGTTTTCTGTGGGTTTTACATCTTTTTTCAAAATAACAAGTTTTTCAAAAGGTAGCACATCAAAGAGGAGGAAAGCTGCTAAGCACCAACAGAAGAAGGAATGGAAAGAGAATTAGAAAAAAGAAACCTGTTTAAAAAGCTCAGTGGGGTTGTATTGACTTTAGCTTTCTGACAGTGCTCTTGTGCCTAGGGACCCACGATGTTACAGCTGGGGACATGGAATGAAGACTATCTGGGGTGTCTCTTTCTTGTTCGCATGTCAGGTCTGCAATTAGCTAAAAACAAAAAAAGCAATCTGAGTAAATAAGACAGAGGCAAATGCCCAGGTCTTCCCAGCCAGAAGTTCTGACTCTGACCATGAGTTTGGGCTCAGGCACCGTTTCTTTTTCCAGTGTCCACGTGACTATAATTGCAGCTATGTCTGAGCACCACAGTTCTAAGGAACGGATCGAGCTGTAGCTCTCAAAATGTGCTATACACAAGAATTACTCGGGCTGTTTGCTTAACATGCAGATTTTAGGTCTAATTTTTAAGCTAATAGAACTTGTACCAAGGAGTTTTTCTTAAAAGAACACCAGGTGATTCTGGACCAGAAGACCTGAAGATTCCAGTTCACTTCAAATGAAAGGAAGGTTTAGGAGATACTTTGGGCTTTGTGGCCTGGATCTGGAGGCTTTAAAACAAAAGAAGTTTTAAAAGCTCTGGGTTAAAAAAATCTCTTCTATAACATCTATCGTATTTTATTACCATAATATAATTATAACTAAAAGAAACCACAAACAAAAATCCATAGAGGTTCACGAAAGTGAGAGGGGGTAGAAGGGAGCTCTGTCCTTATCTTCCAAAGCATACTCTGCACTGCTGGAAACTCAGGTTGGGGGAGACAAAAAGCAAAAACAAAAAACAGTAAGTAAAGAAAAGACCAAAGTGTAATAGCTCCTGACACTTCCAGAATATTTCCCATTAGTATTAAGAAAAGACGACATTTGTTCAACATACAAGACTTAATATGTCTCAGAAATATTTTCAGAAACTGTTGTTTTCTTTAGGTTCTTGACTATTTAAAGAGGTGAATTTTAGATAACTAGAAGATTGCTTTTGTATTAATCATTCAGGCATTATTTAAATGAATATTCATCCTTTCTTTTTTTTCCCCCTCATTTTATCCTATTTAAAATATGTCTCAAACTTGAGGAAAAAATAATCCAGAGAAAATAAGAGCATATAGAAGAGTTAAATACAACTTGAAAAATTTATGCTCAAGGTTGGGGTAGAAATAGCATGAAGAATGGAGTAGAATATTCAAAAAGGAGGGCCTGGACCCATGATACTAATGCAAGGACCAGATTCAGCTCCCAGATACGTTTTCTTGATTGGTCTGGTGGTGTGCTGTTGTATCATTATTGCTGTTTTATTTTTAATTAAAAAACTTATTCTGAGTGTGCACCCTCCTGTTTTCCCTGGTCCCCACCACTCCCTATTATGCAGCACTGATACACTGTCATTTTATACTCTATCTTTTGAATATGCTAGAGTTTGTGACTTCTGTTTTAGGGAGTGGAAAGCACCACTGATTGAGACTCACCATACCTGATGAGCAGCATTTGAGCTCTTCCATAAACTCTGTGGGGACTGGGCCTAAGTAGAGTCCTCATGTCTTCCTGTGTGACAAGAAGGGTCAAGTTAGTGTTTCCCGCACCTGCCAGTTCTGAAATCATAAATAGTATAGTCTGTAAGTGTTCCCACATTTCAATATCCATAGGAGTAAAGGATATATAATAGTTCATGGAGCCCCCACTCATCCAAGGGCAATTTCTAGACTGTCAGAAGTTACATATTTAGGCTTGAGGACTCCCCCCCCCCCACCCCTTACCCATCCCAGATCTAAGCTTCTTGATGTGCTGTCCCAGTGTGTGTTGTATCTCTCGCTGGCCACTGGAAAAGTGCCTAGCATAGAGTTCATTTGCAAATTAATCTTTGTTAAACAAGTGAATTGAATAATTGATTGAATCAATGGGTGAGGGAGGGGTGTGGATGTTGACTAGACACTGACACACCCACATAAGTGGAGTTCATTCATCACATCACTAAGTTTTAATTACCGTGATAATATTTTCCAAACTATGAATCAAGACATATAATCTGACAATGATTTTTTATGCTGCAATGAGGTAGAAGGATAAATTTGAGAGATGTAGTTTGGATCCTGAAATACTGGGATTTCTGACACATGGCACTAACTAAAATGAATATTTTAAATGTCTTGAGCAAGTGCCACTGGGAAGAAGAAAGACTTTTTCCTTTTCTGGTTGGTTCCTGAGAGAGAGAGAATAGGAAGAGGTCTTTCTCCTTCCCAGTGGTATCTGAGTTAGCCAGCAGGGGCATGGTACTTGAATGCACTCAGAGATGCCCAGCTGGACAGTTCGATCTAACAACAGACTGGCTGTTAGCATTAGCAGGTCCTTGGACAGGTGGGTGAGCAATACCAGATGAACAGGAACAATCTAGTGATGAGCATAAACGGTTCATGCGAAATGATGCGGAACAAGAGCTAAATGCCCATGGAGTGCAGGTCCAGAAGTGAACAATGCAGCAACCTCTTCACCCAATAGAGAGTTTCTGTAAGTGAAGATGCAGGATGGTATCTGATTTGCTAAAGTATCTTTCAAATCTTTTTTTTTTCATCCTTTTAAATCTTAAAGAAAATAAAGGATGACCTCCAAATCAATATTGGAATGATTTTTTTATTTTTTACTTCTTGCATTATAACCTATTTAGAAATTCTTAGTATCTTAATATTATTTGTGGTTTTTTAAATATAACATCTAAGACATAAATGCTTCCTCATTAGAAAGGATTCAAATTATTCAGAATTAAACCGAGTGAAATATGAAAAGCTCTCTTTAACTATCCAGCCAGATCATGCCTAGCTTTCAGTTTTATTGGATTGGAATACTTCATCATGTATCTATGTATATATTCTATCTATCGTTATCTTGATTATTTCCCTAAATATTTTAATTTATTGCTTTGGTTCTCCCCTACCTCTTAACCTGACTTCTGAAGTTAAGTATTGAATTCATTTGTTTTCAAATATACGAATTTTAAAGGTATTAATTTTTTTCTGAATATTGCTTTGTTCTTATTCTACAAATTTTGCTATGTATATAGTGCTTTTATTCTCATTTATTTCTAGTTGGCTTATGACCATAGGTTTTTATTCTCTTATATATACATAAGAGTTTTTACAGATGATCTATAGTTCTTTTATCAATTTTTTGATAGTCTTTTTGTGTGTTAATTCCTGAATTTACACATGTATAAGAATGGTTGTTTTAGTTTCTATTTTTTGAAAGTTTTTGAGATTTCTTTGTTGTTGTTGACAACCAGATCATATTTATGAATGCTCTGTGATATTTCAAAAAAATAATCATTCTCTTTTTAGTCATGGATCTCAATGTATCTTTAATTCAAACTATTAATTGGGTTATTTAACCCAGTGATTAGGTATGTCCCAGTATGGTTGCAGACCATTTATATTAGAATCTCCAGGTTATTTATGAAAAATGTGAATTCTCATATTCTACTTAAAGATGCAAAACTAGGTGGAGGAGGGGACATGGAATACTTAGAATCTGAATTTTTAATAAAACTTTGAGGAAACTCTTATGTCAGTAGCAAACCAATGCAAAAGATTTCTCCTTAATTTTTGTCTGCCTAATGTGGTTGATGTCTATGAACTTGTCAGTTTTCTTTTATATTCCTCTGTTTCTTGCTTTATATATTTCAAATCCTTTTCATTTTGAACATACAGAGCTGTCTTTTCTGATAGATTGTATCTTATCTCCATATGAATATGAGGGTCAGTATCTCCATCCCAGTTAAAGCACTTGATGGATCTTTTCAATCTGAAGATGTGTGTTTTTCTTTAACACTAGAAAGTTTTCATGTGTTGTTGTTATTGCTGTTGCTATTGTTATTTTTCTCTTCCATTGCTTCTGTTCTACCCTCTGGAGTTTCTTTGAACAAATGTTGATCAATATCTATCTTTCAAGTCTTTTATTTTTTCTTTATATTTTTCTTTATCTTTTTGTACTATGTTCTTATAAAATTATTTGGATTGATTTGCTAGCACACTTAAATAGTCACCTTTTCTCTCTTTCTGACATTTATCTTCTTGAAAATGATAATAAAATTAAAACATTTTAGATCTTTAGCTGGTTTTTGTTTTGCTTTGTTCACCAATGAAATGTCATTTCAATATATTTTCTTTATTATAACATCTTCCTCTGTTTATCTTATTAACTCCTTTTCATTGGGTATTAGTTCTTTTGTTAATTAGATTTGGTGCCTAACTTTCAGGATATTGGTTTTCCTCATCTGTTCCATCATTTTTGGTTGTCCGTTTTTATATTTGAGAACCCTATTTCCTCTGCTTTTTCTGCGTCATATGGGAATTCCTAGATATTCTTTGTCATTTGGTTGCTATCCCATCATCCCTATCCAATTTTCTCCTATTGATTCTGCAGCCAGGTCCTCTTCTCCCCTGAATCCCTGCTGCTCACCCAAGGCTGGGCAGGCTCAGGTAAGACAGCCTAACACACTGATACAGCCAAGGGGTTTGCCTAGGGCCATCCAGCCAGGAAGTGGTCAAGCAAACTCCAGAGTTGAATCCATTCCCTTTTTCTTACACTACTCCACCTCCTTAGACAAGAATTTTTTTTCTTCATGTTAATGGAAAGTAGATATTGAATGCTCAGGTATTTCATGAATTATACTGTGAATGAAAATTATTAAAAGAAAATCTGAGATAGAATGAGGGCAGTAAGAAAGCATCAGAAAAACCCAAACATTACACAGATATTTGAGGTTAAGGGATAACTCAAATTTTTATAGTCATGGTTCCATCATAATTGGTATAAGAGAATGTTTATTTTAAGCCAGGCATGGTGGCATGTGCCTGTAAGTGACAACTTATGGAGTTGCGGCAGGGACTGGGGATCATGATTTGAGTCCTGCCTGGGGCAACACAGTGAGACCTACTCCCAAAAAAATAGCTGGGCGTGGTGGTGCGCGCCTGTAATCCTAGCTACCTAGGAAGCAGAGGCTGGGGATTGCTTGAGTCCATGGTACCACGGGCAATGTGAGCCTGCAGTTCCATGGGCAAAAATAGCAAGACCTAGTCTCAATAAATAAATAAATAAATAAATAAATAAATAAATAAATAAATAAATAAATAAGTGCAGGTTAACACATCTGAGGTTTGGGATTTTTACACTCAACTTCTTATGGAATGGCAGTCTCTGTTGCCAGCTTATAAATTCCACAAGGAAAGAGACTCTTTTGTGTTCATCAAACTAACCCTGGTACTTAGCAGTCAGTTCTGCTTACATGAGGACAAGTATATTCAACAGTAAGTATTTGTAGAATAAGTGAGTGAATGAAAAGAACAAATTAGTCAGTTAACTTGTCAACACAAGGTAAAAATCCTTTCCAGGCCAGTCATGTTAATATAAATGTATACAATGGCTCATACGAAACAGTAGGTGTTAGTAGGGTTATTGCAATTACCAGTGCGTGTTGAACTAAAGGCAGTCAAATCCCAATTTTATTAAACCACTGACCAAATGAGAGGCATTTAGAGGCTGCACATCACTGACCTCTACCCCAGACCTTGCTGCCTCCTCTCAAGGACCGTCTTTAAATGTCCGTTGAGGCTTCATAGTCTAAACATCCAATCTTTCCATGGGCCAAATCAGTAGTCTGAGAAATAAAGAGAAATATGCTGTCATCTCAATTTTAAATTTTCTGTAGTCACTAGGTTTCTGCTAGGGCAATCACAAAACACTCAGAAGCTATTATTTCATCATGTCAGTCAGGTTGTCAGGGGGCCCATTGTCCCACTTTAGGGGTGGGTCTGGAGACTCAGATGTTTGCTGGAAAACACTTGAGGAATGCAGTCAAGCCCAGGCCCAGGTCTTTGACTGAGCTGATCCCCCTGCAAAGTGCAGTTAGAGGTGTAATGGCCCATTCACTGACACTTAGTGCACTTTGCCACTAGTTTAGTGTTCTCAAGGCAGCTTTGTGTCAAAAACTCTCACATGCACTTATCAGTTCCTTGGGGGTCAGTGCAAAGTTACCAGGTGCCCGGCTGTCATGTGGCTCTGGAGGTCACTAGCTTCCAACACATTGTGCCAGGCAGGGAATGAATGTAGGCATGTGGCTAAGAGCCTGAATTTTGGATCAGACAGTCATTCATCCACCGTGGGCTGGTACTCCAGTGCCCTGGGCCTATGCAGTAAGGCTCTCCATGCAGGGATGCAATGAGACATGGTGACTAGGAAAGTTTGCCTGGTGCTTGGTATCTAACAAAAGCTTGGCAACTGGAAGTTGCTGCTGCTGCTGCTTCTGCTGTTACAGCTCTTGTTCACTGTGACTGCAATTATTTCATGTGGTGTGGCCCCAGGCTCTTTTCCTAGCCCTCAGAAAGAGGCTGACCAGGCATGGAAGGCAATCCACTGACATCAAGCCCTGGCTGCCTGGTGGTCAGTGGTCTTGAGCCCATCCCTGCTTCCCTCTACCCCTTACTGGCTCTCCAGCCAGGAGACCAGTTTATATGCTGTCCCTGGTCCCCTCTCCACCCGTAGCCAGGCCTCCAGGCAGAGGGCTTTGAGCTGAAAGGGCTTGAACTGAACATTTTAAACACTGCACACTGAAATTTCATCTAACAAGGTTTTAAAGCAAAACAAAGTTTTCTAAGAAATTTCTGGGTGACAGCTTCAAAGCAACTGGCAAATTCCCCCAACATGCATTCCTTTGAAGTATCCACAGGTTGACTTTCAAAGCCACCAGCCCAAGGCCCTCATCTTTCCAGATGGAAAGGTTTTGAACTGCTTTCTCCAGAGGGAGTTGTTACTCAGTTCATCACCACTTTGCCCCTGGAACAGATGGTCCAGGGCCACACAGGCACTAGACACAGATCATTAGAAGGGCCTTGGTTCCTAAGGTTTATGCAGCCAGTGTAGACAATTGTTCTTTCCCATTGCGAGGATGACACCAGCCGTGAAGAACCGAAGTATGTATATATTTTTTAAACCTGGCCATTGTTATTTAACTTTACATTAACTTGATAGCATGAAAAGAAATCAAATCAAAACAGGGGGGATTGTTGAAATGTCATTTCTTTATGGTTAGAAATATTGTTTCTTAAGAATAGCTCAGTTTAATAGCTCAGTTTAATAAATTATGAAAAACTATGAAGAGGTCAGAGTGGTCATTTCTGTTTCCATCTGAGGTGGAACTGGATTGACACTGGAACACGAGACCTGGGATGCATCCACACTGCCAGCCCTTCTCTGGTTTTTGTTAGCCAAGCTCAGGGCTGGAACATTCATTCCAGTATGGCCCATAACCCAGATGTGCACGGGGTCTGAAATTCACTCAGTCTCTAAGTGCCTTCAGTGTTCGCCAACAGACTGTTTAGATGCCTTCTCCAGTCTGTTCTTTATGTTGATTTCACTTTCCATTGTTTGGATTTTGTCATCTGGGAGGTTTTTTCCCAAGAGGGGCTCATGGACTATATTCCCCAAGTCTCTTCCTGTTAAGATTGTTGGTCTGTTGCTTGTCAGTCCTCCCACTTGACTGCAAACACTAAGTTAGACAGATGCACTCCATTATCTTCTATTCCAATGCTGCTATTTGCTGCTTGGAGTCACTCTTTGGGACACAGATATGTTGCAGGGTTGAAGATAGTGGCTTTTCACGGCCCTGCATTCCACTGTCTCTCCCCTTCCTGGGTTCACTAATTTGTGGGAGGAGAGACAAGAGTCAAACATAAACATAAATAGATCACTTGTTCTGATTACACCCTTGGAGTATGTTTAACAATAAAAAGTTAGGGCAGAAAGGAAACTCCCCATCATGCTACTCCCAGAGGAACGTTATTAGTAAACCCCAGAATCTTTGTCTCCAAGTCTACACGTTCTCGTGCCTACAGGCATAGAAACTTGTCATTATTTTTTAAGTTGGGTACATGTAGTATGTACATTTCCCAATATGTTTCTTTTCACTGAAGTTTATACCTGAATATCCTTCTGGTACGTGCATGCATTCTGTCAGGGCTGCCTGATACCGGCTCTCTCAGCAATCTAGCCCATGTCTTCCTGGGGAACAGCTGATCCTTCTCTATTATAAATAATGTCTCTGCAATCTTTGTGTAATTCGGCTGAAGGGTCAATTCTGAGGGTCAATTCTGAAGGGTCAAAGAGTATACACATTGTTGATTTCCAGTCAGTCGTTCCTATCACCTCTGCCTCCAAAATCCATCTCAGGGCATCTTCATCCCCACCTCTGCTGTCTGATGTCTGCTTCACATCTTACCTGCTTCTGCGTCTGCACCTGTACGTGTCCTGTTTCCATCTTGGTGCCACCTTTTCAAAATCCACTTGGTATCCAAGAACATAGCAGTCTTCAAAGCGGAGGTCAGTCAATGCTGATCTCTGCTTCACACCTCTTCATACCGGACAGGTGCCCTGTCACTTTAAAAACCAAAACGCAGATGCCCCAAGCCCCATAGCACCCTGCCCTGTGGGACCTTCCTCCCCTTTACCCCTGCCCCCTCCAACATGGCTGCCTCCTGGCCTTTGCCTCTGCTGTTCTTTCTGCCTGCTACTCCCTAACAGTTCTTTACCAGCTAACCTCCCTGTCCAGCTCCTGACAGGGACTCTGTCCCATCATCCCGGCAGGTTTGGTCCTTCACAGTCCTACCCACATCTGGATAGGTTGATTATCTGCGTTGGTGTCTGAGGTTGACCCATCTTGCTTCCCTCCTTTGCCTCAGCCTCATACAACCCCCTGAGCAGGCCTGTGAGCATGGATAAATTAACCATGGCCATCTCCCCACAGCTCTCCCTGCTGGTTGGACCATAGCAGAATGTACGAGAGTCTCCTTTACACTAGGATAACCTAGAAGGAGCGGGAGTGATGGCTGAGGGCACAAGCCACCACTCTGCTACTTAATCACTAGGACAAGTTGGACCTAGCTCTAGGCCTCAGTTCCCCAATTTGGGGGGACTCCAAAACTTCAGTCACTTAAAGCATGAGGTTGCAGCACTGCAAAGGTAATGGAGGGGAGCCGGGCACGGTGGCTCGTGCCTATAAGCTTCAGCCTATGAAGCGGCCGGGCCTAGGGATCGCAGTTCGAGTCCCGCCTGGGGCCCGTAGCGAGACCGAGTTCCAAAACATAGCTGGGCGTGGTGGTGCGTGCCTGTAATCCTAGCTACCTGGGAAGCTGAGGCTGGGGATTGCTTGAGTCTGTGGTACCCTGAGCAACGAGAGCCTGCTGTTCCACAGGCAAAAACAACGAGACCTAGTCTCAGAAAAAAAAAAAAAAGAAAGAAAGAAAAGGTAATGGAGGATGTCGACTCAGCTGACCATGGGCTCAAGAGCCCTAGCTTCCAAAGTGTGTCAGTGTCCTCTCTGTATTAGTCAGGTGCGGGCATGTTCTGGGCCTTGGGCTCGGCTGAGATTTCCCAAACAGCCACAGCAGTCTCCCACGAAGGACTCTCCCTGGTAGCAGCCGTTTTATCAGTTCCCGCCAGGGAGAGGGCAAGAATACTGCGGGTGCAAGGAGGGATTTGCACCCTGTTTTCTCACCTGGTCTTACCTTCCCCTCTGCAAAATATAAGAACTGAAGCTGACCCTATTTGAGAGTGGGAGTTGAGCTTAGAACAGGAGCTAATAACCTGTAGTGTTGGAACAGAGTTCATGTTATCACTGGGTTTTACTCTCTCTATCTTGCAGGGTTGTTATGAGGAGGAAATGAGGACAGGGAGTGTGTGTGGCAGGGGTGCAGGGCAGGTAGGATACTGAAAATGTTTTGTAAAGTACAGAACAATTTCCACTGCAAAGGATAACAACGTTCGTAGTTACTAAAATTGCTGTTAAACAGCAGGCCAGGCAAGATCTCTTGTTTCCCTGTGGAAGGGTAGTAAATCAGTTGACCCTCCAACTGCCCACCACTGTCAGACGCTGCAGGCCTCAGACAGCTGCCTGCATCATCTCAGAATACCATTAGAAGACTTTGTTGTTATTTTCTAAATGCCAGTGGTGAATATGTGCTCACTCTGAAACTCAGAAAGATGAATTCTAAACTGGTAAACCCAAAGGCAATGTCCCTGCACCAGACCCCGAAGTCTCCAGGGACAGAGGCTCCCTGTAGTGTACCCCTCCCACCCCATACATCTCTTCATCTGGCTATTGATTCATACCCTTTAGTATTCTTTATAATAAATAGGTTTTCTGGTGAGTAAACAGATTCCCTGAGTACTGTGAGCTGCTCTGGAAAATCACTTAAACTCATGTTGGGGTTGGTGGGACCCTCTGACGTATAGCCTGTTGCTTAGAAGCTTAGGGGAGCACCTGTGATTGGCATCTGAAGTGAGGGGCGGAGTTGGGACCTTTGCCCTTTGCCCTTTGCCTTCGGAATCTGATGCTATCTCCGGGGTAGCGTGCCAGAACCAGCTGAGTTATAGGACTCCCATCTGGGAGACGGGGAGGGGTTGCTTGGTGATGGTCCCTGGAGGTAAAGATGGGAGGTGTGGCTCTGAATGTTCCAACCCTTTAGTCACATCAGGGTTGGTGATGAAAAGTGGAATTGAAATCACACATGCTCATACACATACACACTCACACATGCGCACATTCTTTGTGATGCGTGGACCTCACTGCTACCACTGTATCACCACTCTGTCTGGAAACTGGCTCGTTTGTCCCTTTGTCTCCTCATCTTCAAAGTGATGGCAACACAGGAGATGACTGTGGTAAATGTTTGTCTGATGGGGGGACAGATCTTTGTTTCTAATGATGTATTTTCAAGTGACTTTTCTCTCAAAGTACCATATTTTCTTTTTCATTTCTCCTCTTGGTGTTTGACAGGAGCTGAGAAAAAGCTTAGAACTGAGTGTCAATCTGCAAAGGAAACAAAAAGACAGTTCCAGTGACGAATATGACTCCATTGAAGAAGACGTCCTCTCGGAGCCTGAGCTGGAGGACCAGGTGCTGGTGGGCCAGCCCGGCGAGGAACCGCCTCTTTCTGGTGGGGACTCGATGCCGAAGGGGGTTTCTGAGGACCAGGAGACAGGACAGCCTCCCCAGGGGCAAGACCCTCTTGTGATGCTGGAATTTAACCCAGCTTCGAAAAGTAAGCATCGTCTTCTGGGCCTTTGACATCTCTGGGCTTGACTGCAGTGCGTGACCTTCAGTGAGCTTTGTTTCTAGCTTTGGGTGGAGTAGGCCATTCCGCAGGCTGGGGAAGTGTGCTGGCCAGGTCTCTGTTAATTGTCAGAGGAAAAGGCTCCCAAAGGCCTCTGAGGATCCTGACGTTCCATGGGTGAAGGCCTGGCAGATAGCTGAGCATTGTGGGGAGTCTAACAGTGTCCACATGCCCACTGGCTCATGCCAACTGACTTCAGCCAAAGGGACCTGCTATGGCTGGGATAACTGCGAAGTCCAAGGCTATAGTCACTCACAGCGTGACGCACCAGGTCGCAGAAGGACAACAGGGGCATGCCAGGCACAGGCACAGTTTGAGAGTGATGCCAGAGTGTAAATCAAAAAGTCAGAACTTCACTTCCTTGACACTTTGCATGTCTAACAATTAGATTGCTCGGCAGGCCCGTGCTGACACTGGCCGCAGTGACGTCAGCCTAAGCAGGGGCTACCTGCACAGAGGGGCAGCCTCTGGCCCCTTCTCCAGCCCAGTGGGAGACAGACACCCACCAGAGGGGCAACCAGCAGGGCCCATTGTAAGGTCTCTCTAGACCCCTGCATGGTACTGGAGTCCTGAACGTTTACTCAGGAACAGTCAGCAGAACCTGAAAAGTTGCGCTTGGTTCTAGACTCTTGATTGTTTCACTCATTCACTGGGCATACGTCACGCCCCAGGGACAAACACACCCAGTTCTGTCCCCTGTGGCACTCACATTCTAGCAGGGAAGCCAGATAATCAGGCTATAAATAATAATTCAGACACACATCATAATAACTGCCGGTGTGTATTGCATTATTAACATGTGCCAAGCACTTCCCCAAATCCTGTACATATATCCCCTCACTAAACCCTTAGCATAATTCCACAGAAAGTAGTCATTGTACTTGTCATCCAGGTGGTGAAACTGAGGCACAGAGACGTCAAGTAACTTACCCAAGGCCACACAGCTAGAAAGGGGTAGAGCTCAAAGTAGATCTCCCACAATCTGGGTGCAGAGCCTGAGTTCTTAACCCCTAGACCAACTAGCGAACCAGACAAAGTTGCAGAGCCAATAAGGAAGCCCCCTGCATCCCCTCCCTAGGTTGTGAAGAACTGGCTCTGATAGAAGGGTCCAGTGAATCACCTTTGTCATTGCTAAGGTCTGGGAGCCATTCAATACTGCCCTTCTGGAGCAGGCAAAACCCTGTACTCCAGATGTTGGCAGGACTGGTCTTGTGACAGTATCATCATGGAGGAAGGGGACAAGCCCTTGTGGAAAGGAAGGGGTAGGACTGGGCCAACCCTCATGGCTCCTACCCCCATTCCCATCCCATTTGTCAGTAAAAGTACAGCAGTGATTTTCCCGAAACTTGCAGAGAGGAAAGCCAGGCCATGCATTAGATGAAGCATCCAGGAAGGAGGGAAGAATGGTACCCCTGAGGATCTTGAAAGGTGTGAAGATAAAACTGAACATTCACTGGAGTTTGGGGCTCAACACCCCCATCACTGTGGTGGTCTTCTTGGAGGTGATGTACAAGATGAGGACATAGTCCATGAAGTTCTAGAGGGGTGGCACTAAGAGCCTGGGTCCTTTGGCACCCTGAAAGAGATCTGTGTCCAGATTTTTGAGGACCAAGGCAGGCCTTCTGGCCAGAGTTTATCCAGTGTTATCGTGGAGGGGAGGAGGTTGTAGACAGGAAATAAGGTGCAGTGAGCCAGGCTTGATCAGACCCCAGTCTTTTCACACCTTGGCTCGGGGACCTCCAACAGACTTCCGCTTCAGAGCCCTCCCCTGCAGTAGGACGTGGTCATTTTCCAGGGCTGCTGTAGCAGTTGATCTCAAACTCGTAGCTTATTAAAGTCACCCAGATTTATCACTGTGCAGTTCCGGGGGTGGAAGTCCAGTGTGAGTCTCAGTGACTGAAACAGGCATCAGCTTCTGGAGGCTCCAGGAGAAATCCTGCTGCCTGGCCTTGTCCCCCTTCTGGGGACTGCTGCCTTCCTTGGCTTCAGAGCCAGCAGCACCACAGTCCCTGCCCTTTTCTTCAGGAGTCACTGAACCTTCTGGCTCCCTCTCCAGTGCTTGTGTGCTTGTGTGCTTGTGTGTGTGTGTGTGTGTGTGTGTGTGTTATTGGCATAAAATATACATAACATAAAATTGACTGTTTTTACAAGTCTAATTTAGTTACATATTTGGTTTTAAATAATAACATTTAAAACTCTTATCAGTTCTGAGCAGTGGGAGCATGTATCATGTGCAGTGAACACCTCCTGACTTCCCCTTGCTCAGCTGCTGTGTGTTCTCTCTCTTTCTCTCTGAAATCCTTTTTTACTACCATCATCCCTTTTCTTCTCCTTGCTCACCCAGCCACCTCACCCCTCTCTCTTCCCCCCTTTCTCCCTCTCACTTCCTTTCCCCTCCTCCCTCCTTTCTTTTTTCTTCCTTTCCTATCATAACTCTAGAATTATCCCAAGCTATCATATTCACAAAGTCAAGGGTTTCATATGCTGGTAATCTATTTTTTCCATGTATATTAGCTTGTATATGTAGAGTTGCTTAAAAACCATTAGCCCAGGGAGCATCGGTATCCTCTCCTTTTCCACGAGTAGCCCAGGCAGCCCTCTTTGGGAAACACTGACTCTCATGCCAGCCCTCCACTCTTTGTCTCCACTCTTTCCAGCCTTAACCTCCTCACCCCCATCAAGTCTTCACATGTGCTGTTCCCTGTGCCTGGAATGCCCCCATCTAGGTACCCTAGAGACACTGCTGCCCCCTGCCAGCCACACACTCCTGGTTGCACAACTCTCCAGCACCCCCTCTGCCCTAACCCTGCTCTCCTGACCATTCAACTCTCCTTTCCTAGCTGGCTGGGAGTACCCCGAGGGCAGTGAGGTGTTTCACTAGTCCAGAATGTCCTTTCAGGTTCTATGCTGCTGGTTAAAGCCAAACTCCCTTACTTTTAAGGTTTGTCTGGTTTAGAAATAGCTAAAAATAAAAAAAGAAAATGTGTATCCTAGGATTTTCACTTACTCACCAAAATGTAGTGCTTGACACAGAGTGACTCAACTAACTTGATTCATTGGCTGCATGGTGAGCACTTCACTCCTCAGCCAGTTACAGCGCCTGGCACAGTCGGGGCTCAGTAAACATTTGTTGAGTGAATAAGTGAACCAGTGCCTGAGCAAAATGTCCCAACTCTACTTGCACCCAGTGTTTGACATTAAACAATGGTTTCCTACAGGTTGGAAAAGGGAAAGGAATTTGTCTGCTAAGCGGAAGGACAACGCCGAGGTCTTCATTCCCAGCAGACCTGAGCCAAACTTGAGCCCCCAGGTTCCTGCCGTGTTCCCAGACCAGGAGAGGACGTGCTCAAGTAAGAGCTTGGGGAGTGGGGGTAGGGGGGGCACTGAGCAGGACTGGGCCTGGGATGGGGCTGCTCCCTAGAGGTTGCTAAGACAGAGGAGTCCTGGCTTCTTTACCCTCCTTGCCAAGGCCTGTGCCAGCCTTTAGCAAATCTGTCATAGTCTAGGTTCTGCCTGAAACAGGTGTGGAAACATGTGGCTGTGGGGTGAGAGGGCTAAGAAGGAACTGGCCCGTGCTGTCATGGAGGCTGGCCTGCCAGTCTGCAGGATGAACTGGCAGGACAGGAAGGCTTGAAGGCTATCAGACCAACAGGGTCAAGGTTGACATAAAGTGTGGAGGCCTGATGGAGAATTGTCATACTCAGGGGAAAATAAACTACTAATTAATTAAATAATAACAAATAAAAGTAAAAATAAAAATACTTGGGGAAATCAGTCTTTTTATTATATTCAGGCCTTCAACTGACTGGGCAATACCCACACACATTCATGGAGTCATGGAGGGCAATCTGCTTTATTCAATTAATTATAATGGCACTCTCGTCTGAAAAAAACCCTCTCAGAAATAGCCAGCATAGCCTTTGGCCAAATACCTGGGGCTCTAGTTAGATGAACACGTAAATTAACCAGGATAGTTAACCTTTCTGATTCCCTAACCAAGATATGACTATAGTTGAAAATTTATTTTATTTTTATTCTTACTTTTAAAGTAAGTTGTTTCCTGTAGATGGGTAATAATAGGTGCTAATGGTGTTAATTTGTAAATGTTCAAAAGGGTTTAAGGTGAAAAGTCAGCCTTATGCTCTTCTAGGGAAATGAGAGTTTCCATTTATCGAGTCCTTACTATGAGCCAGCCACCACTCTTAAGTTTTTACTGATACTACCTATATTTAAGCAAATTGTAGTAAACCTGTGTGCATACGAAGTGGTAATCCAGACAACTCTCCTTTGAGGTCAGCTCTGTGATCATCCCCACTTCATGAAGAGGAAGTGAGGTGACCCCACAGCTGGAAGGTGCCAGATGTTGGCCTCCATCCTTAGTGCTGTCCCACTGCACATGTCCCAACCCAGCAGACCTTGCATAGTGGCTGGCAGTGAGCATCGTGGTTATGTGTCCTGAGTCTTGGGCAAGGCCAGCAGGAGAGCAGGGCCTGGGGCTACAGCAAACTCTAGCACAGCCTAGTAACCCAGCAGGCTGCCGGTGAGTCAGCTCAGCTCATGCCCTGGCTTGGAACCCATGCCTGGTGTGATGGCTTGTGCCCTGCTGCCGCCGCTGCTTTCTGTGACCCACAGGACCTCAGAGAGTTCACACACTTTGGTGCCGCAAGGATTTGGTGCCCTGGAGCAGCTCAGGCAAAATCCAGCCCCAACCAGCCAGCTTTGTTAAACAAGCCAAGGGCTGATCTCCCTGCATGTTCTCCCTCTATGGTCTTCATTTGGGTTCTGCATCTGGGTTCAGTGGGGAGCAGGAGGGTCTGTTACCTGCTGGGAGGGGACGAACACTAAATGGTGGGAACCAGCACCTCTTTGCAAACAGCCACAACCCAAGGTTTAGATGTGCATGCTCAGTGGCAGCCTGAGGCTGCTCAGGGCAGATGGAAGGAGGAGGAGGAAAGAATAACAATAGCTGCCACTATGCACAGAGCATTTGCTCTGTGCCATGTAAATATTGTCTCGGCCTGGATTCCCCAGAAGTAGACTCCAGGATAAAGATTCAAGAAGTCATTTATCTGGAAGGTGATCCCTGGCAGGGGGCTGGCAGGGCAAGGAACCCAAGCTGGCTTCACCAGCAAGTTTGGTGGGTAGGGGTGGGGACGGGGGGCACAGCCCTTAGGAGCAGTCTCCACATCTCCCCGACCCCCTCACCAAAGAGCCTGAGGGTACAAGCTCTTCCTGAGGGTATTGACTCTCTAGCACTCTGACTCAGAGGCTCAGATGCCAGGTCTGGGTGCCAGCAGAGCCCTGGGTGTCTGTGGAGAGAGACAGTGGGCAGGGCCACAGCCAGACATTATCTGATTGACGCTTAGAAAATTCCAAAAGTCAAAAGGGGCTCTAAAAAGGCATTTCAGAGCCAAGTGATGAAGAGAGCGGCTGTGAGTACCTTGAAGGAACGAGTCTGGGTCATCCCTGAGACTGGAAGTTCCAGCAGCAGAGTCAGGCTGGCAGTGGGCATCGTGGGCATGTGCCTTGGGCCTTGGGCAGGGCCAGCAGGAGAGGCAGGACCTGGGGCTATGGCAAACTCTAACCCTGCCTAGTCTACTCCTACATGGGGTTCCAGGCAAGGGAAGGGGTATCTTCCTTGACCTCACCAGAAACCTGTGTCCTGAGCACCTACTATGTGTCAGCCCTGATCCAGGCCCTGTGACCCAAAGGTAAGTGCACCATCCCCGCTTTCATGGTGTTTGTACTTTAATGAGCAGGACAGATGACAAGCAAATGAACACATCTGAAGATGGCTACTGACTATGACCAAGGTAGTGGTGACTAGCTGCCGCTGGACAACCAGTTAGAGGAGGCCTCTGTGAGCGGAGAGCATGATGGCAAGGACTAGCGTTTGTAGAGGGGAATCCTGGCTGAGGCCTGTGGTGGGGAAGAGCTGCCCAGTTATCTCAAGAATACAAAGGAGCCAGAGGCTGGACACAGGGAGTGAGGGCAGCTGGTGAGGCCGCAAAGTCAGGCAAGACGAGCACAGAAGACAAGGGAGGGCCTGGAGCATGGGACAGGACTGCTGGACTGGGTTTGTGTTTAACAGGTGCCTCCAGCTCACACGGAGCAATGGGCTGCCAGGGGTGACCGAGGAGAGGCCACTGCCCTGGGGGAGGGAGGGAGGCGGCACGCTGTCTCTGCGAGCACCCCTGCAGCTGGATTCCAGTCACTGGCCTCGCTAAAGAGGCCTTTGTAGGCATCCGGCTGGTGGTGGATTTTTTAATTTTTCTTTTTTCTTTGATTACATATATATACATATAGACTACATTACATTAATGTAATGACACTGATGCATATTATATGTTGATTATATATATATCTATTTTTTACATTGTTGCATACCCTGAACTTTTCCCACCACGATGTCACCCATGAACTGTCATCCTGATCCCTTGTGCTCATCCCCCCTTGTGGTTGTGGACTTTTTTCCAGAATCACTTGGAACAAAAACCTGAATAATGAGCAGAAAAGCCAAGGTTTGGCAGTGCTGTGGGATCCCTGGTGTGCCACCTGACTGGGGTGAAGTCTGATCCTGTGGCACTAACAAGGGCTTTGCACGAGGCCCAGGACCCCGGAGCCGGGGGTCTCTGTCTGGCAAGCCACATAGTGCTAAGTGCCATGCATGAAGACAGGGGCCTGGGACCTTCGTCCTGCCTCCCTGGGGCAGCCAGGAGCTCGACTAGCCAAGGCCTGTGGGAGATGTGCCCGCATCTCACTCCCACCAAAAGCCAGAATCTGAGGGCAGAATTAGGATGAAACTAACTTCTAGGACTTCTTGGTGAAAGATAGAGCCTGAAAAATGGCGCCTGAGGGAGGTAATGGTGGGTCAAGGTCATGTTAAGGTCACTGCGGTGGATAGGGCTAGAGAAGTTTCATATTTGTAAACAGAGATGGCCGGGATAGGGGTGAGGAGAGAGATGTTATTATATGAGAGAAATCTGGCGAATTTTGCACCTATCAGCTTTGGTCAGATGGTTAGAGAAGTGGGAAGGAGAGAGGAGGGGCTGTGGTGAAGCTGAGTCCAGTTAGCTCTTGAGCTCCAACAGTGCTGGGCGAGTATGGGTGACAATCTGCCCCTGGACTGGCCCCTCTGAGCACAGTGCGAGTTGACAAGCCTCCGTTTGTACTGCTGGGCTGTCATCGCTGTGTGAAAAATAAATTAACAATGGCTTTGCAGAAAGTTCCTCCAAAAGAGGTAGATAAAAACAAATGAAGGCCAGGGTGTGACAATGAGCGTGGAAACTTTCCAGAGACCCTGTGGAGTGGGAGCGGCACAGTGGTATACAACTCCCTTTCCCACCATCCCGCTGGGTTCCCCAGGACCTCCTTCCAGCACGTATTTCCATATCTGAGTCATAGCATGAAGAGCCAGCATGTAAGCCCAGACTCTGTTTGGTTCTGGACAACTCCCAGACTGGGTCTGGTCACCCTGCATTAATCATCCAGAGCCAGGTACTGCTTTCAATGCCCTTGTGCAGGGGAACTGGGCACAGAGAGGCTAAGGGATCTGTCCAAGTTCACTCAGTAAGTAGCGAAGCTAGTATTTGAAAGCCTGGCTGCTGAGTCTCTGCTCCTAACCATTCTCCTGCATGGCCCACCTCCGTCAGCAAAACTGTTATTTGCTCACTACGGCATAGCTCTGCCTTGTCCTAGGCAAGAACATGCCTAAAAGTCACCGATTTGAACAACTTATTATATTTTTTTCTAATGCTTATTAGTGTAACTATCATTTTAAAAGTGAAACCATGTGCCAGCTAAAATCATCCTGAGTATTGTATTCAGTTCCTAGAGTTGAGAAGGCATCTCCTTCTATTTGACTTGAGTAACAGAAATGTGTTGTCTCTGACTTCTGTCTGCAGCCTACAGGTACTAGATCAACAAGGTATCATCTTGGTGGAGTCTTGTTTTTTCTACAGGCACCAGAAAAGACCTTGTCCCCAACCTCTGTCCCCATTTCTGGGGGGCTCTTGGGCTTGTCATGGTCATTGGTTCTCTTAAAGAGGACACTGCCCAAGTGAGTGGAATCCTTAGCTTGAATAAGTTATAAGTTCAGCCTCTATCACTTAAGTATACTTGGCTCCTACATACACCACATTTAAAGACAGAAAAGTTGAAAACCACATGGTCATCACCCTCATGCTGAAATGCGCTCACAGTGTGGAGTCACATGTCATACATCTAAAGATCCCCCAGCGGTGCAAGTGATCAAAGCTACCCTTGGAAATCTCTGACTGATGGGTGAGTGGGGAGATGGCTCCCTATGGACCATTATGGACCATTCCAACCCTGACCACCATATGGTGCAGTATGTCTAAGAGCATCTTTGCTCCAAGGTGGGAGCAATCAGGGCTTTGTAGCTGAAACCCAGATGAAGTGCTTGATTTTGTTTCAAGTCTGGGTTGTCAGGAAATGCTGTGTTTTAAACACCAATATTATGCTGAGGGCCCTGGGACATTTCCAGAGGCACAAGGCACCTGACCTGAGTCTTCCTGAGAAACCAAAGAATTGGTTGCAAGCCAGCTCGCCCACTTCTCGGCAAACCTGGAGAGTGGACTGCTCATGCATTTCATCTTATACTGGGGAGCTGTCTTTGGGGGAATTCAAAATTCAGCCTTCTTCTGTCTTCCTTGTGATCTGAGCCATTTAGCACCCTGTGTGGGTTGACTCTTTTATTCTGGTCATGCTTTTCCCCATAAGCCAACCAGCTCTCTCTGGGTCAGTGGTCATGTGGTTCAAGCTTTTGTTATTATTATTATTTTTTTGTGCTTCTACTTTCAAAGCCTGCATTCTTCTATTGAGGTTTGTCTCTAGTTAGCGGCATGTAATTGGTTTTTATTTTTATCTACTAACAATCTGTGTGTTTTAATGGGCACATTTCATTCATTTATGTTTAATGTAATTGCTGATATCATTGAGTTTAAATCTACTATCTTATTGTTTGCTTTTTATTTGTTCTGCCTGTTTTATGTTCCTCTTCCTCTCCTTCTTGCCCTCTTTTGAACTGATTACTTTGTATTCTTCCTTTTTCCTCTCAATTAGCTTGTTAGTTATACATTCTTTTATTATTCCTTTAGTCATTACCAGAGATTGTGGCACGCATTCCTGACTTATTAGAATCTATTTTAAATTAACAATCTACCACTTCTTATTCAGTGGAAGGACCTTACAACTCTGTAACTCTATTTACTCCCAACTTAAATGTTATCATTGTCACACTTAATTCTTTTTAGATTTTAAACTGCATTAGACATCATCATCATTTTATACAGTCAATAATTGTTTGGATTGTTAACCTCGCTGTGCCCTTCACTCCTAGCTATGTCCAGTCACCCTGACCTTGGACTCTAACCCCAAGTCTGTCACCATTTCTGTTTAGTTTCTTCTCCTGGTAGCAGCACTTAGCAGCAGCAGCAGCCCTTTGATCAGAAAGCTTGCCAGGAGCTGGGTGCACCTCTGTGTTTCCTTTTCCCTCCTACCTGCTCTTATCACTATAGATCTTCACAACCTTGCTCACGCTGAGCCTTTAAACAGATTTGTTCTTCTCACACAGATTTCATGTTTCATCCAGGTGATCTAGTTGTTTTCCATGGCAGTATTGGTTCAGACTAGCTAGTCTGCCATTACCAGAAATGTGACCTATTGCCTGAACGCTATAAAGAGTTATTTCTCCCCTTGCCCTTTTTTCTTTAGCCAAGCCCATAAAATTGAATTTGTGTCAATTAAATGTGTACATGATGTAGCGCCACAGGAGCTTAGGCCTCTTCATCACTGGAATTGTCCCTGCTTCTAATGAAAGGCCTGTATTACTCTGATCTCTACCCGTAGCCTTCCTAGAAACTTCCAGAGACCTGTTGTCTTCTTGAGGGTAAAAGAACATTAATCTCTAATGCAGAAAGTTTAGTGTCTAAGTTGTCAGAATGCTCTTGGGAAGTGATATATCTGAACCACTTTGCCCAGGCAAGCTGCCTCCCAGAGAAATGAAGTAAACACCCCTCAGCATGAGTGAATTAGGGGCCCCTGACAGTCCCACAGTTAGCACTTCTGTCAGGAAACTTAGAGCAGAAAGACCATTCTAAAGCCCAGAGTCTCAGAACATATTATGATTTCTTCACTAATAATTATTATTAATGATTAATAGGACCTTCATTATTAATAGTAAGTGACAGAAATTCAAGCAATGAAGGCAAATAGTCTTCACAGACATGAAAAGTCTAGGACAATAATAGCTTGGTTTCAGGCACAGTGGGTTCCAGGTACTCCAATAACCTCACTAGGAAGCTGCTTCTTCACACTTAGCTCTACTTCCCCCCACCTGGTAGTTCTCAAACTTGGTGTGCGTTTGTGTCATTGAGTGTGTACACACTCAAACTTGAATGTGTACTTGCAAAGCAAATAAAACACAGGTTTTTGACACCCCCCCCCAACTTTCTAATTCACTTCATCTAAAGGGGAACCTGAGTGTTTTCTTAATAATTTCCCAGGTGATGCTGATGCTGCTGGTCCAGGGGCCACACCTGGACCTGGTCTCTAGTGTCAGGCTGGGTCCAGAGATGACCTTGGGGCCTCTAGGTCCCCCCAGCCTAGCAGCCCCATAGGAAAGAGGCTGTTCCTTTCTGTCAGAGCCCAGGGAGCTGATCTCTGGCCTCTAATGACAGCCACCTCTCTCTTGGCCCAAGCTGGGCCAGAAGTAGGGTCAGGGCCATTCAACCCCTGAGAAGAGTGAGTCAGGCTGGTTCCTGAAGGAACTGGATAGAGGGCCAGTGACTGCGGCTGTTTGTGTCACATAGAAATGAACCATGTAGGACATTTCGTTAGAAATTCTTCAGAGGTCAGAGGAAGGGACCAGGACACCCAGGAGGAAAGAGCAGAAGTCATTGCGTCACCTGAGGAGGGAGGGGAAGCCTGATTGCCTTCCCTGGAAATTGTGTGCACTCCTGCACTGAAGAAGAAGCAGTGCAGGGGGATAAGAGCTGAGGGTTGCGACAGCACCTGCTCTTGGAGAGGCTCCAAACAAGCTTTACAGATGAGAAGAAGCTCGACCTTGACAAGCCATGTCCACCAGCCACCTTGTGCTGCCTAACAATCCACCCAAATGTAGTGACTTAAACATCGACCTTTGGATTATTGCTTGTGAGGCTTGGGTGGCCTGGCACCCCCTTGGGTAGTGGCAGGGTGCAGGGGGGGAAGCTGGGCTGGGTGGCCTTGGATGGTGTCACTTGAATGTCAGGCAGGGCACTTGGACCTCGAACCTCAGTTCAGATGGTGATCTCTGCTCTCTGAGGGTCTCATCGTTCATTATTCATGTGGTGGTTTCGGGGTAGCCAGAGGAGACAGCCCCTCCATGTCAGCACTTTGTAGAATTGCTGCTCGGTCATGATTGCTAATGCCCTACAGCACACCTCTATGGGAGATGGGCATCAGTGCAAGATGGCACACAGCCAGGATGGGAGGAACCAGGTCATTTGAGGCAGTCTCGTGCACTAGAGGACATGTGTAGCCCAAGGAGGCTGAACCTGCTTGAAATGAACAGAGTTTTGGAGGACTCTAGTGTAGACCTTGATTCCAGGGTGCACTTTCTTTCTGCCACTTCACTGGATTTGGGGAGCAAGTGTGGGTACCTCAAGGAGGATGCTAGCTGCTGTTTACGCTGTTTCCTTGGGCCATTTGCTCCACGAAATGGTGTATAGATTCTAAATTGACAGGTTGGTGAGAACGGGGAGCAGTGGTGCTCTTGTGCTCCATCTAGAAGGGGTGTCGCTCCCCAGCTCCAATCTAAGATTGCCCCATTGGACTGCCAGCCCAGGTGAGAGATTGGATGCTTTTTCAAAAGATGCCAAGTATCCTCATTTTCAGTTTTTCTCTTTTTTTTTTTTTTTTTTAAAGTTAGGCATCTATTTCCAACTTTTTTAAAAAGCAAAGGTTACACACCTCTGCAGACTGGTTTTGGCTGTGGCTGCTAATTGAGGATCTCTGCAAGCGACCCTTGTTCTGAGATTTCATCTTTGCCATTTCTGTGGGTCCCCTTCTGTGTGGTCAGGGGTGATTTCGTCAAGACTCTGAACTTGAGCATTTCACGGGCATTTGGTGGGTGGGAACAAGCTGCCTAGCTGGTGAGCCGACCGCCAGTCCTACGTCCTCCTGTCCTCTCTGTGACATGTGTCACATTCATGGTAAATCTCCTGAATTGATACGCTCTTTGTTTCTCTGCAAGAGAGATGAAAGCCAAGTTCTGGTGAAGCAAAGAGAAAGTGGAGTTAACAGAAGAGCAATGGTTTTCAAGCAGAAAAGAGCAGCTTGGGATAAATTAAAATGTGCATTTGGCTTTCATTGGTGGCATAAATTTATTGTGTGAATAAATCCACCATCCGCTAGGTCTGTGATGAGAATAAATCCACCCTCATGGGTATCCAGGCCGGTGCAAAAACGGCTCACCCAAGTGAGCAACAAGAGCATCAAAAAGAGTTAAAAGGTGGCTGCCCCGTGAGGGGTGAGAAAGCCCTCTGTACACTGTAGCCAGTCGGCAGGAGTGTGACTCAGGAGAGCTCGTGCACCGTGCGCGGGAGTTTCTGGGAAGCCAAGGACAGCAAAAGCTTTCTTAGCAGAGTTGTGGCATCGACCTTCACTCGGAGAAAGGGGGATTTCGTTTTTAAAAGCATCATCTTAGCGTAACTGTCTCAAAGGGCACAGGCAGGCCCAGTGATTGTGTAGCCTGAGGAGCATTGCATCCCAATGAAAGAGACCCCGGGCAGGGGAGGTGGTGCAGAGAGCACTGCCCCGCTGCAAGGAAATGCCTTCCTGAATATCTTTCACGGGGAAAAGGTGAGGACAGGGCATCCTGGGCCAAGGGCAGAGCACCGGGGTGTGCCCGGTGGAAGGGCAGTTTTGCAAGTGCCCAGGCAGGAGCGACAGGTGAATGGGGAGTCCATGGGTTTTAGGTTCTGCTTGTCCCAGAGTTGCCCACGCCTTTCATCAGCGTGCGCTGGTGAGTTGCTCACCATCTTAGGCCTTATTTAGTGTCACCCTTAGGATGTGAAGGGAGGTTTGAGTTTTTCCACTCTGCTTTACTGCGGATGATGGAGGAAATGACGGGCTTTACTGCAATTGATAAGGTTTAGAGTTGAAATCACTTTCCATCCATTGTTTTGACAGAAATCATAATGCCAGCTATCAGGGCATAACAGTAAACAAGGCAGGAGTGACATCCTGGAGTCAATGACTTTCCCCTTGGGGAAAGCCAAGCCCAAGAGAGGCCTCACTGCCCCCCCCACCTAAGCTCCCTTGCGTACAGTGTGCCAGCTCCACCCACCTCAGGGCCTTGGCACCTGCTGTTCCCTTGGCCAGGAACAGCTCCCCATATGGGCATCCACAAGGCTCACCTGCAGGTCTTGCTCAGATGTCACCTTCCTTGACCGTGTGTCATATAGAGTCCCCCACTTGGACTGCTCGTCTTTACCTGGCTTCACTTTGCTTCCTGGCACTCACCACCTGCATGTGCACCTGCCTGAGCTGTGCGCTGTGTTACCCCGCACCTCCATGTCCCTGGCCCCAGTCACCAGTGTAATAAAGCTCAGACACCCACTTTGGCTGTAGCACCTCCTGGCTGGGGGGTGCACCCTGGCGCTTCGAGGTCTCTGCTGGCTTGGTGCAGCTCAGCACCTTGTTCCTTAGCTTCCTTTTGCTCCTTTTCTCCTACCCTCCTAGCTGCTTCAGGGACTCCAGCATGGCCCTCTCTTCCCTTTCAATCCCCTGGAGTTTCCCTAACACTCGGAATTCCACCCCCATCAGCTTGTAAACAGCCTCTTCTGAGGCTCCCTTCCTCTGCCTTCTCACCTCTCCACTTGCAGCACCAAGTCACTGATAAGAAAGCAAATGAGAAAGGCGAGAGCCGCCTTAGCTGGGCTGTACAGAAACCCTGATCCCACGTCCACAGCTCCCCCTTTTTCTGTGCCGGGAGTGGCACCACTGCCACGGCGAGAGGCTGTCCCCAAAGTCAGACATGCCCCTTGCTGCTGCTGGCCAGGCTGCCCCTCCCCAGGAGTGCATGTTCCCTGGGTGCCCTTGGCCCCTGGAGAAGAGGCTTTGCCATGGCCTGCACTAGACCAGCCCTTGGAGTCTCTTGACCTTTGCAGTATTTCTTATAACCCAGGATATGTCATGAGCAAATACAGTTCAGGGGACTGCACATAAATTTCAGGCCCTAGCTTGTCTAGGAGTCAGTCCTGGCAGATAGATGGTAGGTGGACTGGGCCTTGATGCTTTCTTTAGTGGGGCTTGATCCCCCACATTCGGTCTCACTCTCTTGCAGGTCCTGCCCCTGTCCCCAGAACAGTCACAAGCACAGCCCCTCTTCTGAGTGCCTGGAAGGAATGGCTATTAGCTGAGCTGCTCTGCAAAACCCATGGCTCCATCCATCCATGCATGGCTGGACTGACAGCCAGTCCAACGGAGCTACCATGCGTTTCTGCCCCTCCTACCATCTCCATTCTTGATGCGACTGCCCAGCTCCTCAAACATCACATTCTCAGGAGAGTCAGGCGCTGCGACCAGATAGGATAGAGGAGAGCCCTGGGTCTGTGCGTGCGCACTCCAGCCCCAGTGTCAGTCTTCTGGGTTATTGTTGATGATGCCCATCAGGCCTCTCTCCTGAACTCCAGACTTGTGCAGAGGTGCCAACTCACAGCTTGGCTCCAAGGCCAACATCACCTCTTGGACCCAACCTGTGCTAACAGAGTTCTGGGCTGCTGCCTTTCCAAGCCTGCTCACTCCAGCCCTCCCAGCTCAAGGCAACTCCACCATCCTCTTCCTAGGCACCATTCTTAGCTCTTCTTCTCTCGCCCACATCTGCTGCCAGGAAGCCCCGTGGGCACTCTTTTCATAGGGATGCGGTGCCTGCCGTCTGTGTGATCGCTGAGCCCCTGGCCTGCCTCCAGTCTCCTCACTCAGCAGCTAGGGCAGCCCCCACCTCCCTCCGACTTCGGAGCTCTTCATGACCTGCCCTCCCCCCATCCCTGACCTCCTCTCAAGCCTGATCCTGCTTACTCTGCCCCAGCCCAGACACCAGCTGTCCAGAAGTACACCTGCACCTCCAGCTGGCACAAACCAGGACTGTGCTTCCCTGCTCTCAGAGAGGCCCGCCCCACACACTCTGGCTCCCTCTCCTCCTCATTTCCTGCTCTCTCCCAATACTCTTTGCTCTTTCTCTAGCTTCTTTTCTCTCTCCATGAGGGCAGGAGTCTTGATCAAGCTGTTCACTGTCACGTCCCCTATGCAGAGACAGAGCCTGGCAGAGGGGCACTCACTAAATAATTGTGGAGAGGATGAAATTCAGTAGGCAAAAACCTCTGTCAACATTTTGAGCAGTTCTACTTTAAATGGAGATTTGTTTTGAATATGGAAAGAATCCAAACATAAGTCATTGCCAGGGTGTTATTGACGTCCATGTGTCCACTACTTGGTTTGCTTAGTCTCTTAATGACCGATTTCACTTCTCCACACTCCCACCCGCTCTCCCTGATGCTTAGGAAGCCAATTCAAGCCATTGTATCATTTTGTCTGTTGATATGTTAATATGCTTTCCTTAGTACAGCTGCATAATATTCCAATGGATATACCATAATTTACCCAAACAGATTTAGTGGGTGCCTTTTGCATATCGTTTTATAAAACTAAGTTTCCATTCATTGGAATGTCCAGAATCAACTGCAAATTTGCATTGCTTTTTTTTTTTCAGCACAGAAGCCAGGGGTTCCCTTTCCAGAAGCTCCTTGCTTTTCTGTTCCCAGAAGCAGCTCTTAAATCGAAGTGTAATTTCTTTGCAATTCTTGTTATCCCTGCAAAAGAAACTAAATAAAGGGAAAGTGTTTCAGAATATCCATCTTTCCTCCATGATATTCTATATTATTCCTTAGGGGGACTTTGTTAGAGGGTGAAATTGTTTTTATGACTTTTAATTAGATGCAGTTTCAAGTTTAAAAGATAGTACAAATGATACTCCCATTTTCCCTTTACCCACTCTCACCAGTTATTACCATTTTATCCCAAAGGCCTTATATTTTTGTGTCCTCTCCCCTCCATAAATATATACATCTTATCATTTGATATTAAGTTGTAGACATTATTCCCTTTACTCCAAACACTGCATTATATATTCCCTGAGATTGAGGATGTTTATTTCACGTTATTACCACAGTGCATTTATGTTATGAAATTCAAGATATTTAGTATTAATGCAATACTATTATCCATGCCACACTCACCTGCTATAAAATGTGCTTTCCAGTGATGCTTGCCTACCCAGATCCAGTTTTGGGATCACCTCCATGTTCATGCCCTGTCTGCCCTGGCTCCTTTAATCTGGAAAGCTTCCCTGGCTTGCTTTGTCTTGAATGACCTTGACATTTTTGGAGCTTACAGACCAGTTGTTTTATAGAATGTAGCTCAATTTGGGTCTAATTGATTTTGAACTGCACTCGGAGAATGCAATCTCTAGACGCACCTCCTATTTTCTGCCCCCAGGACCTGGCAGCCGAAGAGAGAGACCCCTGTCAGCAACCAGAAAACCCATGATAGAAGCTGAGGACCGAGAAGAAGATGCCTCGGCCGTGCTCCGAGCCATCCAGGTGGAGAACGAAGCGCTGCAAAGGGCGATTCTCAGCAGACAGGCTGAGCCCCCTGCCAGCCCACTGCCTGCACAGGTGCATTCATGGGCAGAGGGGCAGGACTGAGGGGCATTTGGGCTATTCAGGGGCCAAGCTACGTATGAGCAATGTGGTAAGGAGAGAAAGGCTTAAGAAATATCCTTGATCTCAGACTAACCTGTATCCCCACTGCTCCATGTACAATTGCTCACCACCCTGCCCAGGTTCCCATTCCTTCAGGAATCCTAAGTAGGATGCTGATTTACCTCTAGTCCTGACTGAGGTAAATTTCCCTTCAATTCCGGATACTTCAGGTGGACCAGAAAATGTATAGGTTAACCAACAAGTTCTGGTTCCTCTGGCAAGATTTTATTCCCCAGAGTATAAGCTCCTGGGCCTTCCACAGTCCTCGCCATTCCCTACTGCCTGTCCTGTTCAGGAAGCCTCCCAGGCCTTCTAGGTGTATGGGTTTGTGCTGCTATCTTTAACTTGGAGCAACAGACAAAAGAGTAAAAAGCAGTGTGGAATAGGGGCCCTTGGGAGCTAGAACCCTGCGATGAAGCTAGTTTCCACATCCCTTTTCCAGAGTGTTCTCCCTGAGGCATCTATTGAAACCATTTGTATCAGCTCATCCTTGGTGCTCATAGTAACCCTGGAACAAGCAGGGCTGATTTCATCACCTTCTCCATAGACATGGTACCAAGAAACCAGGTGTAGCTTTCTCAGGTTATGTCTTAGGAAGTATTGGGGGCTGCTCCTCCCTACCTCCTGCTCCCCAACTTCTGTGGTAAGGCTGCTTCTGTGGGCTTTTATCAAGCAGACTCATCTGTTTCCCTGGAGCTCTGTCCTTATGTCTCAAGATGCCTGCTCCCCCGTGTACCCTCATCTGTTGGAAGGTAGGGGGTGGCTTTGTTCTGACTCAGGTCATGTAATGACATCATTCCAGGAAGCAGAGGAACTTCCAGCCAGACTGTGGAGCAGCCTGCCAAAGGAGAAGGGAGAAACCCCTGAGGTCAGTGGAGACCCAAGGGGTTCAGCCAAGCCCCATACCCACTGTACCCCAAGGTACAGGCCCCAGTAGGCCCCAGGCCCCAGTAGGCCCCAGAAGGCCCTTCTGTGTCACCTGAGGGAGAGATGCTGGCTAGAGTGACTTGCCCAAGATTACAAGAAGAGGCCAGGATACACCTCCCTGCTCACTCCAATTCCATTTCCTACAGTCCTATTTCCTGAGAACACAAAAGTGGATCTTTGTATCCTGAAAAGTCAGTTATACCTGCATCTACCTTGGTCAGAGGGGTCTATCAAAGCGGAGGCTGCCCCTGCTAATATAGACACAGTCATTAAGAGCCCCCGGAGTGCTTTCGCTGGGCTCTGCCAGGTCTGTGCTGGGCCATTCTGAGCACAGGGACCAGGGCAGATCCGAGTAACCCCTGGCAGCAAGGAACTTGCAGACAAGCCAAACTATAAGCAAACAAGGTTACTAGAAAGAGAGAGAACAATAGTAGCTGCTAATGAGCAAGAGAGTGACAGGGTGTGAGAAGGCTGTTACCTCCAACAGGTTCCAAGACAGTCCCTCAGAGGGCACCCCACCTATTAAGGAGACAGCTGGCAACAGGGAACAACATTCCAGGTAGAAGGAACAGAATGAAGCTTAGAATGGGAAAGAGCCCAGCTTGATTCAAGAACAGGAAGATCCCTGACCATAGGGAAGGGCAAGGAAGGGAGAGTTGGGGTGCAGTAGGGATACAGTAGGGGATGAGTGGTAGGCTGCGCAGCACCTCAAGGCACTGTGGTAGTTTCCTTTTTATATCACTCCTGTGGTCCTGCTAGCTCCCGGTACTCTTGTACTGGCCCCTGCCCATTTTCTGAGAGGTCTGTGACCTTGCCCATGCCCTGGTTTGGAATTTCTGAATGACCTGACCCCGACCCATGAACTTCCTCTGACTAAAATCACTTGCAGATAGAAATCAGGTCCCCATTTCTGTTTTAGATGATCAATGAAAGGAAAGGAAGGAAGGGGGAAAGGCTGCGAGGATTCAAAGTGAAGGGCCTAATGTCATGCCTGGAATTCTCCATGGAGTCCTTTTATTTTATAGCAAACAGAGCAGGGCTTCAGTTGAGACAGGAGAGATCTTGGAGGTGGAAATATTTTAATAGCTCCTTCTTAGGCAGAGGGTTTCCAGGGAACCTCCCAGAAACTGCCATTCCTGACTTTTTGCAAAGACCGGATGAGGGACCCTGGCGCTGACCAACCCCCGGGCAGGCATGCCGCTCGCGCTCCTATTCCCAAAAAGGCTGAGAAGTGTGAACCTTTGACCGTGTCTCTGCTGGATCTTGGGCCAGGCATGTCACCTCGGACATCTGTGTAATAAGCTTTTTCATCCTCAGCGACTTCCCGTCACTACGGCGATCAGCACACAGGAACCAGCCGGGGCGGCAGGGGGCGCCAGAGCCGTCAGCGAGGCCATCGACAGAATCAGCCTCTTGGGAAGCAGGTACTTAAGCCCAGGCGGCCTCAAACAGAAACAGGAAACCCAATTCAGGCAGCCACAAGGTTCTATTAAAGGAAGGTTTTCTTTGCTTTTCCCATGTTATTCCAGGCTACTTTAAACTGCTCCCTTAGACTTGCCCTCCCCCCACCCTCCCTCCAGCCTGAAAGGCCAGAATTGACTTGATTTCTTTCAGGCAAATGTCTTTGCTTGTTCAGTTGATTCCAACCTGTGTAAAACTCCAACCTTTTCAAAGGTTTCCGCCAAAGCATCTGTGTGGTGCTTAGCTGGGAACTTGTTCCCAGCTGGTCTGGGAGGGGGTGGCCAAAGCACAATCCTTTGAGCCTTCCTCTCTCTTTTAAGAGTTGTTCAGATGCAGCGTTCTGTTCTGGCAACGTGTGGCACCTGTTATTAGAACTGCTGGTTTTATCATCAAAGTAAATGCTACCACTAGTCTGCAGGCAAAATTGGTCTTAGATGTGCTGGACAGCACGCATAGCTTCCAGCCTGGCATGACACCCACTCTCCTGGGCGGTCCCATCTGCATGCCCATGCTTGGCCGAGACTTGAGAGGGGCTGAAATCAGCCAGCCCTCTCTGCACTCACTGAGACCCATGCCCAGATGAGGGACTTCAGCCACACTCTCCAGGTGTGTGTTCACCCAGAGGCTGACTCTTACTCATCATTTGTTGGAAAACTCTGGATAGGTTAAAGGCAATGCTGGCTCTTTCTCCTAACATGCGCAGAGCCTAGGCTAGAAACCCTGGCTGTCTTCCATGTGACCCCCACAGGAACTGGCCGTTTCTCTACAGGGGAAAGGGCTGGACCCCAGGCTTGCTTCATTTTTAATGCTGTTTTATTCCTGCTGCACATACCCCACCCAGCAATCCTCTCTTCACTGTCAAGAACCTTGTGCTTGGTGATGGTCTTGGGGGAGCTCGGCCTGAAAGGGGACATGTGGGGTGCGTTTGTGGACACCGCCGCTGGGTTTGGAATAACCACGTGCTCAAGGCACGAGGTGGCAGACTTCTCCAGCCCAGCACCAGAAAGGAAACTCTTCAGACTTTTCACTTTTAGTTTATTTCCTGTTTGTTTTTAAGGCCACACACAAATACTGGCCATACGCTGCATTTGACTACCCACTGTGCTTTGCTGAGTGCCGCTCTGGACCCTCGCAGGTTACCAGGCGGCTGCGGGAGGGAGACTAGCCGTCTCACTCCAAGCAGTTGCTTTACCTTGGCTCTGGTTTTTTATCACTAATTGTCCAGTTATTTCTAAAGGGAGAGAAACAGCTGGGCATGCTTGGATCTGCAGGCAGCATGTGTACTATTTGTTACTCCTTTCTGGGTAGATAAGAAAGTGCAGTACCCTGGGCGGAAATATTCTCTTCTGGGCCACATTTGTTACGACCTGTTTGCTGAAACAAAATCACATTTCAGACAACAGCAGAAGCTTCTGAAAGTCCTCCAGGCCCTCGAAAGTGACTCTGCCCATCTCAGCCGGGTTGTTTCACCAACTGAGGAGCAAGTGAGAGATCCTGAGGTAAGAACCTCGTCTGACAGGGGTATCCAGTTGTGTTCCGTGTCCCTGCCAAAAGCTGAGGGAGAAAGGGCCCTTCGGGACAATCATTCCCATTCAGTTGGGATTGTAAATTTAGCATTCCGCTACCCGCGTCCCTCTCTCTCTCCTCCTCCCAGCGCACTGACGCGGTGGAACGGGAAGTTTGAGCAGGGGAGAAGCGTGTCCACACAAGAAGAAATATAAATAGCATGTAAACTCACAGGAGAATGTCCAGCATCACTGGGAATCAAGAAATGCAAGTTCGAACAACCTTAGTCTCCTGTTTGATGTCTGATTTAACAAATTATTTTTGATGATAGTGTCTCATACCAGCAAGGCTCCTCCTTCTCATCCCGTCTTTACCCAGGCTTTACCCAGGCCTGTGTTTTAGCCACTTGGTTCTGTGACCAATCTCACGACTGGTCAATGAGGACCTAACATATAGCCCCCTCCAAGCCCTGGGACAGCAGAGCCCACACATTAGAGTCCCTGCTTTGCCCCGTAACCAGGTTTGAGAGGTCACGTGACCTTAGAGAAGCCTCCTGAGCTATCTGGGCAGGGAGCATGACTGTCTCTGGGATCAGTGATCCTGGCACTGGCAGGGTCTGGCAGGGCGGGCCGCTGAGCGCCTAGCCGGGAGGAACCGGCACATATCAATTGAACGTTTGGCATCTGGAAAAATCAAAGCTTTGTTCTCCGCTGCCTGGAACAGTTGCTTTCTGAGCTGTGAAGAATCTTAAGTGCGGTGAAACTTCAGCCACATTGAAAAAAACAGTCTGGTTTGATCAAACCTCTTTGTTGCAGGAGACAGAAAACCCAGGGCAAACTGGCTGAGACAACAAAGAGAAGAGATAGGATAGATTCTCGTCATAAATGCCATGCTGGGACCCCTGGGACTTGAGCAGCAGCTCAGGCTATCCTTGCCCTCAGCCTCCCCGCGGTGTCAGCAGCACCCCTGAGCTCCACCCCTGCTCAGCGCCAGCCGCTAGCTGCTCTCCCCCTCAAGCCCTGGAGTGTTCCCCAGCTTTTACCCTCCCACCCACAGTCATGAGAGAAACTTTCTTCCATGCATATATGAGGAGACAGAACACACTGATTCCTTGAACTAGTCAGCAACTTCTGGGGGTGGGAAAAGCCCAGGCCCTGTAGCTCCTGGCTGAGAAGAGCAACTTCCTCAAGGGAGGATCGGGGGGCTGGGGACTGGACAGTGAGGGCCTGGATGCAGTCATTTCCCCACCAGTGTTTGCCTCAGACCCTCACACACTCCTCAGTTCCCCTCAAACGAGAGATCCTGAATCAAGGAATTCAGAAGCAGGGGTGGCCACGGAGTCACAGCACTGACAAGGTGTGACACTCCCTCCCTTAATAGGCCCTCAGCCTCTTCCTTGGAAATTCAGATGCAGGAATTGGCACATTTTAGATTGCAGGGGGTACGAGACCAGCAGCGCCTCTGGGAGGCAGCTCGGTGCCCCTCTGGCCTCGTAAGTCCAAGACCAACAGTTCAGCTTCCTTGGGCCTCCCAGACTGCTCATCTAGCTGTGGATTACTGCTCCCCAAGCTCAAGCTCATTAACCTCCCAATCCCCCCTTTGAGCCAGTTTAGGTTTATCATGGTTCTGCAAGCCTGGGACTCGGGCCCAGGGCAAGGGAGGCCTTGGCCAGGGCCCCACACCCTGGCTTTGCAGCCGAGGAGGAAGCTGTGGGTTCTGGGGCCAAGCTAATAACAACGGTTCCTCCTGGGAGCAATGAGCTGACCTCCCTACCCACCCCGCATCCTAATCACAAGGCAATCAGGGCACGTCCAACACATGCCAAGAGTGATAGCACGTCTCACTGGCTATTAATTAAAAAAATAAGTAGGAAACAGTTGCTGTTCATTTGCACAGCTCCCTGCTCACAGAACCATTGCTGATTACCAGTGCTAATTAACAGAGGGCACGTGCACGCAGGGAATATACCATTTTATGAGTGGCTGATCCGTGGTGACCAATACTGCAGTCGGGGGCCCAATAGGGCCTCAGGACACCATTCCACTGCGGGGTTGTCTCTTGACAGCCTGACACCAACTCTCGGGCTGTCACCACATGTCCCCAACCAAGCAGAGGGACACAAAGCAACTCATCCTAAGTACTCTGGTACCTACTTCACTACCTAGCTGCCGCCATGAAGCCCCTCAGACTGGGCCAGAAAGAGAGTTCTTTTCTCCACTCTGGAGGCTGGAGTTCTAGAATCGAAGTGTCAGCAGGTCTGGTTTCTCCTGAGACCTCTCTCCTTGGTCTGCCGCTGTCTGCCTCCTCAACCGTGTCCTCACATGGCCTTTCTCCACACATGTGCATCCTTAGTCTCTCTAGATAGCTCCATTTCTTATGAGGTCAAACTGGATTGGAGCCCACCCTGAATGGCCTCATTTTAACTTCAGGACCTCTTTAAAGACCATGTCTCCATAGGTAATTATATCCCTTGGCACTGGGCTCAGGGCCTCAGCCTCTGAATTTGGAGGCCGGGCGTACAGTCCAGTCTGAACACCTGCCCAGCTCAGAGAAGTTGTGGCATGGACCCCGGGTGGCTAGAGACAGGGGCTCCTGGGTGTGCAGACAGAACCTGAGATCTTTTAGACATCTTGTTATTTGCAAGCTCTTACAGAAAATGCTGTTTTAAAAGCTTTGCTAATAACAGTTCGTTTAATCTTCAATATGACCATGTGGAGTGGTGCTTTGCCTTTGCTCATCTGAATGAAATCTCTTGTTTTGGTTTTTCTGGTTTTCGTGCACTGCCATCTTTCCTTCCCTTTGACCCTTTTTTGCTCCCCCTTCCCATTTAACCTCCGAAGCCTTACTTCCTTGACTAGCATCTGCTGGTTTTTGTGATTGTTTTCTCTTGTCCTGTCTTCCGTTCTGTAAATGTCCAATGCTTGCCTTTGTCATTCTGACTTGCTTTATTACATACAATCCCCTTGAATTCCTTCTGTTTTGCTGTAAATGGCAATATTTCCTTATAACTGAGTGAATTTCCATGTGTGGTTGCACCATCTTCTTAACCCATCCCTCTATCAGATTGCTTCCGTGTCCTAGCTGTCATGAATAGGCTGCAGTAAACATTGTAGAACTTATGAGTTTTAAATTGATGGTTTCATGTTCTTTGGACTTATGCCTGAGTGGAATTGCTGAGTCATGCAGTATTCCCACTTGGCAGTTTTTTTAAAGGTAAGTCCAGATCACTTTCCAAAATGGCTACATCAGTTTATATTTCCCATCAGCAGTATAACAGGACTCCACGTTCTCTGAATCCTTTCCAGCACTTGTTGTTGGGGATCTTTTTAATATGTACCATTCTCATTTGTATGAGGTGATAGCTCATTGTGGTTTTGACCTGCATCCCTTATTAAATGTGATGATGAACTTGTTGCTCTCTGTCTATTGGCCTTCTGGATATACTTTTTGGTCAATTGTCTATTCAGTCTTGTTGTCCATTTATTAATTGAACTATTTGGGTTTTTATAATTGTTAAATTGAATACATTTTTGCAGTGACTGCTCTTAGCATCCTCGTTGTTCAGATGAAAAACTGAGGTCATACTGGTTTAAAAGTTGTGTAATGGGAGAGCTGAATTTCACCTATCATGTATTGATAGCATTTTCCTCTTTGTTAAGGGCAAATTGGGAAAGAAAGCAGAAGAATCTAAAGATGCCATCTACGTGACCATGGAAATTCTATCAAACTGGGGCAACACATCGTGGGTGGGTCTCACGGAAGTCGAGTTCTTTGACCTGAATGACACAAAGCTTTACGTATCACCTCATGATGTGGACATCCGGAGCACAGCCACACCTGGGGACCTTGGCCACCTGGTCAACAGGAACTTAGCTGTAAGTGCAAGGGCACTGGAGTAAGTCTCTTATTCCTGCATATTCTCTGCCCTCTAAATCTGTGGTAAGGGTACAGGGGCGGAATGGGAGAATAGTCATCTCCAACTGTCATTCATTTGAGCAAGTGGGACAGGTGCCTCAGGAAGGATGCAGTGGTGTCTCCACTATGGCCCTTCCCCTCTTTCCCAGGTCCCTGTTCTGCAGCTTTTTCTTAGGAGAGGGGAGCAAGGAGGATCCTAGTCACTATGAGGTTTGTCACAGTCACCACCAAATATTAGTGTACTTTGGGGGGTCATTGAGCTCAACGTCCTCATTTTCTAGATGAAAAAATTAAGACTACATTGGAGAAGGGCATTGACATGGCCAAGGTCATGCAGCTGCAGGGCAGCAGAACTAGTTATACATCCTGCAGCCCCTCAAGGTCCTGCTTCCCTAGGCCCAGGAGGACACACCCAACAAATAAGGAAAGTATCTTTCCTTTAAATTCCTAATAGATTAAAAAAAAAGCACCGGCATTTTCTCTTCCTGCCCTTGGGCACAGAGACCTTGAGTTAGCTGAGACAGACTGCCAGGGCCATATCTTTACCATGTGGCACTTTGACATCATTCATCACTACCCCAGGGCCAGCCTGGGCAACTGGGGACAGAAGTGCTAGGGTGCTAGGCAGGAAGGGCCAGGGATGGGGAGAAGACGATGGGAAATGGGTACCTTCGGCAGCTTTTTAATTTCCCGCAATGCACATGTATTACTTAGTCCAAAAATGAATTCTTAATTCTTTCAAAGTACTGAAAATGTGACCAGCTCCCATCCATTCAGTGAGTACCTTGTGCCAGGCATGGCAGTACGTGTCTCAGGCACATCATCTGTTGATGCCAAATGCTCCATAGGTTTGAAAAGCAGAAAGGTCTGGGTTCCCAGCTCATTACCACAGGCAACCCACCTCATCTCTACCTTAGATTCATCTGCAAAATGGAGATAATAGTAGGACATACCTTGATGGAATGCTAGAGGATCAAGTGTAAACATAAGGAGCCTAGCACCATGCCTGCTCTTCCAAAGGGCTAGCTGATGTCAGCTATTGGTTTTCATGGTTAGGAGTATCCATAGTAGGAACAAGAAGTAGCTCTAGTTCCCATTTTAAAGAAAAGGAACCAAGGAAGGGGACCTTTGAAATCCCGTTCTGGAGACCCAGGCTCTGGTCTCAACTCCATAGCCTTCAGCCACTTACCAGTTTTCTCTGCCAGCTTTCCTGTCCCCCATAAAATGGGAGTAGGAGGAAATGCAAATAATCCATAATAAGTTTTACTTGGGCAACAATAGAAACGGAGTCTGACTTACTTTAGCAAATCTGCTCAAAGAAATATGTTGCAAGTTTTGAGTGGCTGGTGTGCAAACAGTCACCCATGCAGCAGAGGCCAGACCCTGGTCATGTTGACATCTAGGCTGC
This sequence comes from Uropsilus gracilis, assembly GCA_004024945.1. Lineage (NCBI taxonomy): Eukaryota > Metazoa > Chordata > Mammalia > Eulipotyphla > Talpidae > Uropsilus > Uropsilus gracilis. Next base: position 1,843 of record PVHY01001402.1, on the reverse strand, counting down.
ATCTTGGGTGCTTCATACCGAGGGTTTGGTGTTTGGGGGTGAGGGGCAGTGCTTGTTAGGTATTGGTTAATTAGTTAGTTGGCATGTCATCCTTTCTTGCCACGGAAAATATCCAATCCAGGCTGATGAACCAGGGTGCTGGGCACCCTGGTAACAGTTATATCAAGATGCCCCAAGAGGCAGGGAAGAAATTCGAGCCTGAAAGGAAGGCGGGGTTGATGGTTGATGCTGGACAGTAGAGAAACGACACCCAGCCACTGGGTTGACTGGGTGGTGTCTAAGCCTCTTAAAGATACCTTCAAAGTGTCTTTGTAATCCTGAGCCTTGAAAGCAACAGGTCCTGTGGATCACAGTGCTGGTAATCTGGCCTGGCGTGTACCTGCTCTGCCTCCTGTTTCAAGCCTGTGTGCCCTTCTGTGCTGCTGAGACTGCTGGCCACCCCTCCCCTGGGGCGCTGGCATTCTGGAAGCCTGCATAGAACAGAGCATACCAGGGGCAAGTAATAGCATCCCTGGATTTGAGGGAACTAGTTCTGATGATTGCTTTCTCTTCCCCTCTGGTTAGCAGAGGCCGATGAGTTTGGCCATTGGTAGCAGTGAGGACTTTGGTTTTGGTGGATTTGGGTTTTTTTATTTGGGGACCCTGAGGTGGGGACATGAGACATCTGACTCCTGGGCTGCGAGTGGGTGGGCCCAGAGGCAAGTGGGCTGGATTCCCCCTGCTGCCCTGGCAGGGGGTGTCTCTGACAGTCTTCCCGTGTACCAGACCTGGGGCTGCCTCTCAGAACCATCCGGCAGCACGGGGTGTGTCACAGCCTCGGTCACCACTTTCATAATTCCCGTGAACCTTGGGCTCATGCGCCACATTTTGTAAATGAGAAAACCAAGTCTTAGGGGAGACGTGCCACACAGCCATGACACAGTGCAGCCAGCTGAGGGCAGTGACAGTGACTGAAGTGGCATAGAGGGGGTGACTTGGCATGTCAGGCGATGTGGGAGCACCCAGACTCAGGGTACACTCTCCTCCCTCCTGTGCCTGCACCATCTCTTATTGGTTCTGCCAAGGCCTGTGGCTTCAAGATGATTCTACATTTATATGCTTACCCCTGCCTGCTCCTCTGAGCTCCTGGCTTGAATGTCAATTCTTCCTGCCTGACATCTCTCCTTAGATGCATACTGGACATCTCAAGCACCAGGCATCTGAAACGCCAGTCTTGTTTCCCTTACCCACACCCGCATTTCTGCCTTCCCTATCTTTCCTTTGCTCAGCAGACGGCATCACTCTGCTCTGATGCCAGTCATATCCATCTCCCTGGAGTGCCCTGCCCCTTCTCCAACAGCTCCCCACGCACCAGCAAGTCCTGTTGATTCCACCTCCAAACAGGACCTGGTCCCTAGGCCCTTCTCTCTTGCCTCTGTACCTCCCGAGTCTGAGCAACTGTTCCCTGTCATGGTGCAGTGGCTGCCTACCCCATGTCTTGTTCCCACCCCATCCTCTCCATTGTCCACTCTGAATCCAAAGTGATCTTTTGAAACTATCAGTTTGTACCCCCACCCCCACGGCCCCCACTGCAATCTGCTGCCATGACTTTGAATTGTGCTTAGAAATAAAGCCAGAAATACTTACTGGCAGGGGAGATACCATGATCATGAAGGTGGTTCTCCCAGGGCGAGGCTTATCCATTGTACTCTGGATGTGCTGACCCCTGTGATTCCCCCAAATGTGGGAAACACAACTGCATAATTTGTGGTAATGGGGGACTGTGTTCACACTCTCCCCTGGTAACTTGGCTATAAAAATAGGTGCTCATATGAAAAGGAAGGAAGGAGGGAAAAGAGAGGGG
>PVHY01001401.1:114989-161004 GCA_004024945.1 Uropsilus gracilis | reverse complement strand
AAAAGTCCCTTCATATCCTATTACCTAGTTCTTCCATTTTGTTCTTGCTCTCTCTTTCCCTGTTCCCCATCTCTTATCTCTTCTCCATTCTGCTATATGCAACACTAAGTATATAAATGCTGATAGAATTTTTAACATTCAATTGAATAATATTTTACTTTCAACATTTACAATGTTTATTACAAAGACATTTGAACATGTTTTATTCCATTCTCTTGTTTTAACCATTAAATTAATTCAAAATAGACAATCTCCCTTGTAATTGCTTAGCCATCATGTGTATTGAGAGAAAGAGATGAGTACATTCTTAAGAACATATGCTAACTGCTTGCTTTTAATTCTGAGATTAAAAAAAAAAAACTGCATAGGTCAACTTGCCATTGAATCCTAACACAGACCCCAATAACTGATTATCAAAAGCAGACTCATCTACATTGGGTATTGGTTTGTCCACAATGACTGTTTAGTCTAACATTTGTCCACAAGTAGAAGGTAGCCATTTGCTTCTGAAGAATGGTTTCTTTTACACATAGAGGTTACATATAAATGGGAATTTTTCCCTCATTGTCTAGGTGTTCTCCACTTCTTTAGAGTTGTGTTTAACTCTGTCCTGGGCAGAATAGTTCATGAATTCTTTGGTGAACACTATGAGTTTGTGTTCTGTGTTTAGTAATATGTTCTGGGCCACATCAAAGATTGAAGAGCCATATGGAGTGTATCTGCTTAAAAGAAAGGCAACAGAGATTGTCAGAAGAAGTTAACCCAATGGCAACATTGAAAGACAGAGGTCAGGCAAGAGGGCAGGAGATAGATTCACAGCTGAAGTAGGCAGCAGTTGGGATATGCACTGGGTCACAGAGTAATATTCTCTTGAGGGGAAAGATACTTTTAAGCCTTGGGAAAGACGTGCAATAAATATTTTACAAGCCTGCCAAGAAAAGCAAGAGGTGGAGAAGCTATTATCCAGAGACCTCCATACAGTTGCTTTCCTCCTACACAAGGAAAGGGGAAGAAATTAGTTTATCTTTATAATGTAATTTTGTTTTGTTTGCTGTGGTTAAGTTGGACTACAATAAGAACTATGAACTGTCAAAAAGTCTAATGAATAAATAATTGATGCCTATTTTACTACAACTTCCACTCAAAGCACTTGTATAATAGGTAAATAAATATTCTCTGGCAGCTGGAACACAGTCAGGTGAATATAGATTATTTTTTCTGTTTAAGTCCATATAACTGCTAGATAGCATCACTTTCCATCTGATTCCACCTTTCCTTTTCTGTCTTTTTGTCTGTTTGTTTGTTTGCATACTCTCAACCATATATTTAAAGTCAGACAAAGCACACTTAATTATGTCAGTGGGTAAAGGCTGGGGCAGAGGTGGGTGACTAAATTACAACTTTCTGGAAGAATAAGAAATGAGTTGGCAGAGGTAGGTGTCCCAGGAGGAGAAAATTACAGGAATAAAGATGCCAAAGAAAGAAGGTGCTACAGTGCTGTAAGAACTATATAGTTCAATGTGGCCAGTAATAATTCAGTGTGCCTTGTTATGGTTCCATATCATTCATGGTCTACAAGACACAGCAAACTAAAAATTTAATGATTACCTCAAAATTTAACTCTTCTTATGGGTTGCATAGCCCTGGATGATTTATTTAGTTTAGCTAAGCCTTAGTTTCCTAATCTGTAAAATGAAGGTAATTATTATATAATATTTCCTCACACATTCTTAGGAAATCATGCTTTTAAATTGTTCAGAACAGTGCCTGTCATGTTGTAAATAACCAGCATTAACACTTATTTGATTGTAATGAATCAATCTCAATTTTGCTGTGTCAATACCTCACTTCCATAATTATGGAAACATGTTTTGCCTTCAATGGTGATTGTTATTAAATTGCCACTTGCTTTTTGATGGAGCTCCCAGTTCTCCACTGTTTGCTCTAGAGATTTTTCTGTTATTCCAGTAAGATTGATATCTGTATTACATTTGTTACTTGTGAACTAATAGAACAATATTGTAGGCTTCACTTTGTAAAGGATACACTGGCTAAGGTTTATAAAAGCCTTTGTCAGTGTTTCTAGATGTGGTCCAATTAATTCAGTTGAAAGGATCTTGTATCTTATGATTTAGAGCCCTGATAGATAAAGCTGTTATCGAGCTTTTTGGTGAGGATAGGTTTTTTTTCTTGGAGTGTTCAGTTTTAGTGCTGGGTTGGAATGAGAAATGTAAGCACACAGACAGACCTACAGAGCCAGAAGATTAAGAAGCATCACCTTAAAATGTCTCCTGCCTTATTTAAGACTTAAAACTCTATCTCATTAAAAGAATTAAATTGTTTCTAGATGCGAAAAACAGAGGTCACATAAAATGAATGGAAATTATTTGTAGCTATCAACTCCTGACCTTGTGTGGGGCTACTGAGGTAGCAGTATAAACTGTGCTGCCAAGTTGGTGCTTAGATTTTGCAAAATTAGCATTACACAAAGGTTGATGTTAGTGGAGGGTGGAAAGAGGAAATTTCCCATAAAATCATAGTCATTCATCATTGAATTTAAGGAAAGGTTTAATTAATAGATCCTTATCTCACCATTGTTAGGAAGATTACATGACATAGAACCTGCAACATGCTTTGCACAGTAGCGGGAGAATCCAATGAATGTCGCTAGTTGTTGCCACTAGTTGTAGGTTTAGGCAATATCATTTAGTGGTTAGAGAAGGCAGCTTGGTTTGAAGCCCAAGTTATTAGTGAGCACTGTACAATGGCTTAGCCAGTGGACAGTGGCAAAGTCTCTGTATGTTTCTGTTTCTTTATCTGATCATGATATATATCTATATTTATGTCTATATATATCTAGTTACCTATCTTGGGTGAGGATTAGAATAAGTGGAAAACACATGTGTATAGCCCACAGTAAGTGAAACAAAATATAAACTCATAATAACAGTCATTCTATTACGTGAAAAGTACAGGGCTAATCATGTACTGCTATTATATTGACTTTTTTGATATAATTCTTAAGATAGTTTACAGATTTCTAATTGTTGAACAATTTTATACAGAGATAGTATAAGTATAGATTCTATATCATTATTTTGTTTTATCAATCTTATATTAACTTACTGATCTGCAAATGTTACTAAATTACCTATTCTAATCTACTTTTTACATGTCAAAACTATGATTTAGGACTTTTTTTCAAGAAAACAACTCAATAACTCTTCATTATCTCTTCCCCTCTGGGGTCTTGACAGTACTGTAAAAAGCTGAATTGATTATTTATTGTTCTTACATTTGATTTCATCCATGGAGGGAGAGATGTGATGTGTGCAAGCAACATTAGACTTAGAAGAAAGGGTGTACAATTTGTGCTTGTTTTTTTTTTTTTTTTGGCTTTAAAATGGCCAAGAAAGCAAAGCAGAGCATCAGTTTTTTGAGGCAAATTTTGCCATTTGCTTTTCTCTTTTCTAATCCTCTTCAAAAATCTGCAGCTGAACTTCACACTGACACACAACATAAAATCCCATAGGATTACAAACAACAGTGAAACAATAACATTGATGGTGACAAACTTCTATCTTTCCAACAAACCTAGCATTCCTGATGGAACCTGGAGACAAGCTAATCTGCCAATATTTGGGAAATTTGTAGAAAAAGAGGTCAAGAGAGAATTTTTTCAAGAAACATCATTAATGGCAGAGAGAATATGAATACCCATTACAAAAAAAATGGAGATGCAGTCAAGATTACTTTTGGAGATTAAACTATTGAATGCAATCAATTATATGAGATCTTCCCTCATTAGAACAAGAACTGTACCACAGTGCTTTAATAGGTAAGATACACAGTACCTCAGATAGTGCATTGCAAAAAGTGATGAGTATTCATCATTATGTGGGCATTGAGTTTCCAGTTTGGCTCCTCCCAGAGAAGCAGGAGGGTCCCCAGGAAACAGATTATTCAACATAAGTAGGGAGAGTAGTAGGAACCTTGGTCACTCCCTCAATCCCCCTTCTTGTTTGGTAATCTCAGTTCTGTTGTCAAAGTCCAACAATTCATGTTTTATATGTTTATTTGCTCTGTTTCCTTACACCCCACATATAGTGAAATTATCTGATATTTGTCTTTTATCTTCTGATTTGTTTCACTTAGCATAATCCTCACAAGTTCCTTTCATTTTGCTGCAAATGGCAACATTTCATCCTTTATTACAGCTAAATAGTATTCCAATATGTGTGTGTGTGTATATATATATATATATAATATATATATATATAACAAATCTTTCTAATCCAATCCATTACTGGGATTGGAAAATATGAATTGGTATATATGCTTTATAAAACATCTTAGGTTGTTCTCATATTGTGGCTATTATAAATAGTGCCGTAATGCACACAGTGTACATATTTCTGTTCTGGAAACAGAATATTCTTGACAGGGAGGTTTATGTAGAGCAGGAGGCAGAAATATGAGGGAAAGAAGGGAGATACCGCCAGGAAGTTGCAAGTGCAGATTATTAAGTGTTTTGGGTCCATGGTGAGGGATGTAGATTTTTCACTCTGTGTTAAGAAACCATGAGAGCTTTCCTCAGTAGTGTGACTTACCAAGATGCAGTTCTATACAGTTTATTCTACCTACTGTGTTCAGAAAGGCTAAAATGAAAGTTGGTCTGCAGATGGGAAGTAACAGATAAAGACCTTACAGATAATTTTTTTAAAGAGGGTTGTTCTCTGTGAAGATGGAGAAAACTAGACAGCATCATGGTGGATTTTGGAGATAAACCTATAGAACTTGAACTATTATGGAATAAGAGTAAGAGTCAAGGAAAAATATTTGGGTTTTGCAGAGTTCAACTGATGTCCCAATCATAGGGCTAACTAGCTGTCAAGAATGCTGTTTCTGGAAACATAGTAGTTTCTTTGTTCAATATTATTGTTTTAGTATTGTTTATTATCCCGTGGAATCATATATTGTAGTGATTCAGTGTGAAGTTCAGTTGGAAATTTTGAAGGGGGTTAAAAAAAGAGAGGAATGTGAGTGGCAATTTTATAGTGTATAGTGAGACAGGGTGGTGGGGGGTAGAGAAGGAACAGAGTTTTTTGGGAAAGATTTCTGTGTTAACTTTGTTAAGTTTGAGATTCCAAGAGGTATGAGATGTAGATGTTGAAATTAAAATTGGATATTTGGACCTGAAAGCTCTGAGAAAGACCAAAGATAGAAATTTGGAAGGCATGAGTCTATAGTTGGTATTTAAAGCCAGTATATAGTCCCTTCAGGATTATTTGCTCTTTGAATAAGTAATCTCTAAATCAAGAGAAAACACTTGAATATTTCTTGTTGAATCCAGTCATTCAAATATAATTCTTTTGTCTTTTGCTTTAGCTATGTATTTTATTAAATGTCCTTGTATCCTTTTTTATTAACATAGGAAAGTCCTTCACTTCAAGTCTTGATCAGTTTCTAGCTCGGCTTTTGTTTCTGCACCTTCAGACCCTTCTGAAGTGGGTGATGCTCTGTAATTTCCCCAGGCCATGAGTGTCTTAATGAGGACCCAGAAGAAGCATCTGAAGACTTAGACAATAATTTATTTGAGCATGAGCAGGAAGATCCATATTTAGATAATTCTCTTCCCACATTGTAATTATCTCAGAATGCTTGAGCTGACAGTCTCAGAGATAATAGCATTCAAAATGTAAATAATGAAACAATACACTTGGTAATGAGGGAGATTCAGAAAATACAGTAGTAATGAAAAAATAACAAGATAGCATTTCTAATATTGTAAATACACAAGTTTGCATTAGTGACAGATTATCTCTGTAATGCCAACCTGAAATAATTTGGACACCAATGTAACAACTGCTGAACAACATAGAAGGTGTCAATCCTGTGCCAGTTAATTCATTTAGAAATTTAGGCAGACTCTGAATAGGTAGGAGTGTATGTGAATCTGGAATGAGTACATAGCTGTTAAATATGGGAGTGGTGGTTTGCACAGCAGTTGACAAAAGGAATATTTCTAGGCAGACACACAGAGGGAATCAGAGACACAAAAGTGTCTTGTCAAAATCCAATGTTGTCTATGTATGCAATTAACTTTACAAAAAAAAAAAATCATTGTAATTACTTTGTTGAATAGGCTGACATCTATGTCATACAAATAGGAAAAGATTTGCTTATTTTTCAACTTTGTCTTCTTTTCCCTACCTTGGTTACCCTTCCAGGTAGAATCCATATTTTTCTACTATAAGATCACATTTTATTAATGAAGACTATTATTGGGGTAACAAAAGGCTTGGTTTTGTCAAAAGTAAAATTTCAGTGTCATTTAATTCACAGTTTCTCACTTCCTGTTAGTTTAGGACTAACCTACCAGAGAGGGGAGAATTTATCTTTTCATTCTTTGTTTTCCACGCTAGCCCTGAATAGCACCCCTAGGTCTTCCAGGGATAAGAGAGAAGAAAAGACTAAAGGAAGCCTTGGATTACTTAGAACTGTTGAAATTACACTTTGTTGCCTCTGCAGGGGAAGAGATTCAGGTGTGGGCTCCTTCATGGGGCACTTCTTTGTGGTGCCAGAGTGGACCTTTGAGAATGCTGACTTGGGACGTGTTCCTCTGATTCTTAATCTTGTATCTCAGTGTTACAGGAAAAATTCCATTTAACATGTTTTCGTACAATTTATATGCTGTGCTCAAGGGTGATCTGAATAGAGAGAAGTGGTGTGTGCCCTGAGATTTGAGAGTCCTTCTAAGAGAGTTGTTACTGCTCAAAGCTTGTGTGTTTGTGTGTGTTTAAAATTCTTCAGACAGGCTCTATTTCTTTGGATTAACCATGTACATTTCACTTCTTAAAAATACAGTAAAGTGATAAATTGGGACTGTAAATAACTATAAGGGTGTGTTTTCCCTGCCACCTTTTTTATGGTTAATTTTATGTGCCAATTTAGCTATTTTTTATTTTATTTTCTAATATTTATTGCGCACACACACATCATATATTACATCATTGTCTACCCCGAGGTTCTCCCACCACCTTATCACTTTTGAACCATCTTAATCTCTTGTGCCCTTCCCTCTCCTGCTTTGTTTATTAGGATATTTTTTTATGTCTTTCATAGTGACTGGCATAAAATGGGCACTTTAGAGATGTTTGTTCAGTAACTGAATGAATGAATATATTGTTATCTCCTTTTGAGTAAGAATAAATAGCCTATCATCTTCTCTGATACAATGTCACACAGAGCTTGATCTGTATCATCAGTAAAGAGGTTGAAATCAGATGTCCCCATCAGTCTAGAGGAAAGAAAAGTGACTCTGCTGTGTTGAGGATTGGGGACAGTATGTAGGAGGGAGGTGTGAGCCTCTGAAGTCAGCCTCACCCACTTTGAACTTTTCTGTTTGTTTTTATCTCTGGCTCTTATGAACATGATAATGGCACAGATTTTATGGCACTGATAGCACAAAATGAAAATACCTTATATAAAATGTGCTATTTTTCACCAGGCAAATCTAGGCTGTGTCTTGTTATGGGGTATTGGCATCTGGCTACTTGACCATTGGACAATTACTTAAGTAAGCACCAATATCATCATAGATACAGAAATGTAGCTCAGTTGAGCTTCCAGAGACCATGTAAGGTCAGCTGGAAGCTTTTATTTGATTTAGTATGGGTGTGTGTGTGTGTGTGTGTCATTACACTGTATTAGAAATAAAGTATGACAGATATTTTAACCATTTGGGGTTCTACCCTCTGCTGTGTCATCTTTTATCTTTTGATTTTTTGATACTAACACTCCTGGCTGACTGGAATAAGTAAAAAATGCAATGCTAGAAAGTTCCCAATAACTGAATGTCACTATATTCTACTCAGATAATGCTTGTGCCAAATTTTATATTCAAAACATAGAACAGTGTGTAACAGCCAGACACAGATATATAAGGTACTTTTACTGAAGAGATATTCTTATATATTAAAGCTGTGCACTGAAGATAGTTTTTTAAAATCACTAATTTATCAAAACAATAAAATATTTAGAATTTTTCCATGGAGCAACTAATAATATACATGGAAAATTAGTTTTATGTTAAGAGTTTCACATAATGTAATTTTTCTATGTTTATATAATAGAAACATAAATTTAATTACTTCATGCCATGCTCCTGATCATTAGTGAATAATATGACTTCATGTTTTGTTTAGCATAAAGTTACTGTAGTCCACATATGCATTACCAATTTTCAACTACTAAAATGCAATAAAATAAACTTACTCATGTAGTTGAATATAGCAAGTATTTTTTTTGGGGGGGGGCATTAGGTCTCGCTATTTTTGCCTGTGGAACTGCAGACTCATGTTGTCTGGGGTACCACAGACTCAAGCAATCCCCAGCCTCAGCTTCCCAAGTAGCTGGGATTACAGGTGCGTGCCACTACGCCCAGCTATTTTTTTTTCTTTCTTTTTTTTTTTTTATTGGAACTAGGTCTTGCTATGTACCCCCGGCAGCATTCAAACTGTGATCCCTGGCCCCAGCCATGGCTTCCTAGGCTGCCATTTACAGGCATGTGCTACCATGCCTAGCACAAGTATTTTTGTTTTTTAATGAAAAAGTCTTTTATTTTTCTTAAGTGTTAGAATTATCTTGTGAACATGTTATATTTCTATTTGCAAAACTCAGGTGTGTTGAGTTGTAGCTCCTGGTGTACTTCAGTGAATGAAATATGGAACTAGTCGAAATGGATCCAGAAGGTGAATCCTAGTGCATATTGCAGTTATTAAGTTCAATGACAATAGTAACTGTTTTCCTCCCTTGGAATAAGCTGATCAAAGATGAGACTCTACACATTGAATCACAGTTTATAGAATTTAGAAATGTGTGGGTCATTTAGACATACCTAATATAACTCCTTTTAATATTAACATGTGAAGTAGGCTTTGGGAATCAGGAATGCTCTTTAAGAAAGAGAAAGCTGTTTCTAATTTCATAAGTTAGGTTAACAGCAAAGAAAATATTTTTATGTGTTTATAAAATTTATAAAGTTCTAGAACAGAGCTAGATGACAAGTTAAAAAAAAAACAAAAACAAAATAAAGCTGGTATCCTTGTAGACAGCATAGAATTTTAACATTTAGAGTTGAAAGAGATTTTCAGAGTATTCAACTGCACTTTGTATGCTCAGAAAGACTGGACCTTGTCTAGAAACTTTATTTGGGGGATGTTAATTTCAGAACAGTAAAGGTGGAAGAAAGGGTAATACATATGGAAAGGTAAAAATAAATGAAATACAATCATTTTAATGTGTCAGTCACTACTCTAGCAAGTCATCTGGCAACTATATTTACTTGGCATATGGGATTTTCCTGAAATTTGCAAAGAAAATTAGTAAACTGGAGTGGTCTAGCAAGAGAGAAGGAGGAGGAGTTTATCTGCCTAGTTCTATTTTCTGTCTCAGATCCCAGTGGCACAATTTACTCCTATAAAAGTTCACTTTCTCACATTTTCAGGTAGTATGATTGGTGCCCATTCAGCAAGTCATATCCCTAAGTACGGAATTTCTTCTAGTCAGAGATAGACAATTCAGCATGGATGATGCTGCAAGCAAGAGAAAGACAAAGATAGGGAATCTGGACAAGATTTGTTATAAATACACATGCATCTTTTGATTGAATCCTTACAACATTATTAGGAGATTGTATTACTTATTCTCATTATTTTGTCTCCAAAATAGTAACGTGTGGGCAATGTTGGTCATCAAAATGACCCAGAAAATGAATAGATGGATGAAATTTGTTTCCTGTCTTCCAAGTTAAGATATTTATCATTGTATTGTAGTTTCCAGGTCAAATATATCCTTCATTTTTATTTTATCAGGGTCTAACATGGCAGGTAAGCAGAAGATTCAGCATCAGTTTCTCTTGCCTGGCCATCCCTCCTAAGCAAATTCTTGGCCTCTCAAACAAATCTTTATTTATGGTTGTAGTCTCAGGTGCAAATGTCTTTAGGGACATATGAGGTAAGATAAATTAATCATACATTAAACTATAGACTTAGGATAATGTATAAGTGCCACCTAAAGTCATTTAAATTTGAATGATTGGTACTCGGTGTGGTGTGGTAACATTTAACTGAAGGGATGTGATCTTATACCCCTCAATGACATGTGTTACTGCAGTAAGAAAATAAATTTAAGTATTGACCAAAGACAAGAAGTCTGAGGACAAACTAATACTTCCCCAATTTGTCCTTCACTTGGAAGTAAATTTTTTTCCCTACAAAAAATTTAGATGCCTACCTACAAAATTGGAAGGTTGGGTTTCTTTGGATGGAGGAGAACAGAATTACGATCATCTAATGTTAATATTGAATTAGCATGCATCATCACCAAAAGCATCTTTTCTAAGATGTTACAAAGCCTTCTTTCAGACAGCTACTGGAATACCTGACTGGACTGCTATCCATTTTCACTGGACTTTGTCAGTACAGACCCAGAGCCATATTACCACTAAGAAGCATTGTCATGCATATTAGGAATATGTAATGAATTTTAATAGCATTAACTTATTATCCCAGAATGCTCAGTCATACTAATGTAGGTTCACACCAGCATACACACACTCATAATTAAGGATGAGATACTCCTTACCCTCCTATCTGGGCTTCTCTGATAAGTTATTATGCAGCTGGCATTCAATGCAAACTGTAGTTTGCTGGCTTCTGATATGCATACTAGCACTAATCAGCAGATTACTTGTGTGGAAGCTGCCCACCTTTAAAGCTATGCTGTCACATTTAAAATAAATAATAGTCTTTCTTTGAATTTATAACATACTGAATGGCCTGATTCAGACTCATAAAAAGTATAGCTTGGTGAGTGTGGTTTTCATGTGTAAAAAGGGGCATTTGCTAGACATTTTAGAACCTGGAAAATGAACAACACTGGATTATTATAACTGTGATTACTATTGAACAAAATTTGGCTGGAAGTGATTATGGTTAATGAAATGTAGCAAAGTTACTAATATAATGGGAACCCTCTGGCCTGGACTAACCCCCCTAATGAACTAAATACCTACTCCCCTTCCATAGTTAGAGAACTGAGCTTTTCAAATCTACTTGATACTATTAAGTCGTGTAGAGAATATCCTTAACTCAAACTCATTACTGATTTATCGCTAATTCCTGGATGAGTAAAGAACTATTGACAGACAAAAACCAAAGCAGAATGCCAAAAGAAAAAACAAAAGCATCCAGAGAAAATTTTCAATAGGTATAACTGAATAATTTTTTAGTGAAATGTGTAATGAACTGGAGAGATCAAAACAATTAGATTACAGAATAGATGTTACAAAATTAGTCACTGGATTGGATCAGAATAGTGATAACTCTGAACTGACATTGCTCAACAGTACTAATTCAGAGTGGAAAAAATATGAAAATAAAAATAGATAGAAATCATAGATAGAAATCTGAAATATTATTCACTCAGCTAATGAATGGTAAAGTTGGCATTTATTCCCATGTTTGCTGCAATCCAAAATCTTTGTTCTTGTCCCCATCCATCATCTCCAGATTGTCTTGGCAGCAGGTTGGAACAGAATTAAGTGAACAGAGAAATCTGGAGCAAGACTGTACAGAGCACAATTGTTTTCTCAGACCACTGTTTACATGCTGCAGCTTGATGTTGAAGGAAAACATTTTTTCAAGACTTAAAAAAGGCAAAGACTCTGTGCTCTTAGGTTTTCAATAAGGATCATCTTGTAAAATAATTTAACTAGACCAGAAAATTGTGCATCACAAGTGAAGCAGATGTTGAATTTACAATGTTGAGACACCTGTGTATAATCCTCTTATACTAACAGATGTCAACTTTGTCCCTAGGAACCAGATATTTAATCTTTCTGCAAAGAGATTCACAGTCTGTAAGTAGACCTCTTCTAATAAGTTACCATCATATAGTAGCAACAATTGCTTTTGGTGTCTTCACCTACTAAAAGGCAATTCCAGGTATTATGATTTCAATGGCTGTAGTGGACCACTGCCACAGATTATTGAAACATGCTGCTGATCATAAATTAGATGTATATGTATTGAATGAAGAGAGACAGGTAGAGCTTTGAGAGAAGCATTTCTTTTTTTTTTTTTTATAAAATCTGGTCTTCCTCTCAGGTGAGAATATTCTCCCAGCTGACCTTCAAACAGTAAAAGAAAGAGATTAGTATATTTTGAAATGTGGAAATTTTAGTGCTCTGTGTGTTCAGATACCAGGGCAGATAGCCAACTCCAAAAACCACTTTTAGCCTTGGCAGAGCAGCTCTTTTTTATGTCTTGGCTAGATTAGTTTTCCATTTGCTACACAACAAATTGCTCTTCTAAGCATCTAAAGCCTGTGCTCAAGTTCTTTCCCTGTGTCCCCTTCACCTCAAGAAAAGGAGCTCGGCTTAACTCTGCCCCATGCCTAGATTGTCCTGCCCCATCTGGCTAACCCCTTTACTATTCACTACTCACTGACAGGCTCTAGTGATTAGATTAATCACTAGTGAAGAAAGGGCTCTGAAGTACAGTTAGGTTCACTAGATGATTTGATTGTCCATTTGATTAGCCAGAGTCAACTGAATAGTAAACTTAATTATATCTGCAAAAATCTATTTGTCATTGTATTACTCAGAGTTCTCCAGAAATACAGACTCATAGAAATTATTTAGAAATTATATATATGATATATATATATATAAATGAGAAAGAACACACACATAATTTTCATTTATTTCCTGATTAAAATATGGCTTGTTTACTTATTTACATTAGTTCTAGGGCTTTATTTGTTTATTCTTTTTGACTTTCTTTAAAGCCAGTTATGTAATCTGTGAACGAGTTCTCTTTCTTCCTTTCTAATCTGTATACACTTTATTTCTTATTTCTTGTAGAATGCCATTAGTGGGACTTCTAACTTCTAACTTCTATGATGTTATAAAAGAAGTGGTAAGAGAGAATATCCTTTTTTCTCTTAGTTTTAGAGAGAAAACTTCTAGTTTCTTACCATGATGTTAACTGTAAATTGTTTGTCCTTTATCAAGTTGAGAAAATTTCCTCTATCCTCAGTTTGCTTAGTTTTAATCATCAAAGAGCATTAGATTTTGTTAAATGCTTATTTCTGCATCTACTGATGTCGTTTGGTTTTTCTCTTAGTCTATTGGTGTTACGGATTTATCAATTAGTTTTTAACTATTGGAACTGCCTGCGTGCATGAGATAAATATAACATGACCATGGTGAAATTAGTTTTATAAGTGACTGATTTCAATTTTGTAATATTTTGCAATTTTTACATATAATTTCATAATAGATATTAGTCTGTAAGTTTTCTTTTCTCATAATTTAATTTTTTCTTAGAAAGGTAGTTCTGACTTCATAGAATAAGAAGTATTTTTCCTCTTCAATATTTTAATACAATTTAGGAAATTGTTATAAATTCTTAAATTTTTGATGGAATGCAACCATTTACTCATTTAGGCCTGAGTTTTCTGTTTTAAAATATTTTTGTTGATTAAGTCAATTTTTTTAATGGACAAGCATACTCAAATTTCTAGTTTCTTTTCTTTTCTTTTCTTTTTCTTTTTCTTTTTTTTTTCAGCTTTACCAGCTCAAAATTGTGTCTTTCAAGGAATTAGGCCATTTCAACTAGGTCATTAAAATCTTGGGCAGAGTCAGTTGTTCACAGAAACCTGTTCATCTTTAGGAAATGAGTACTGTGTTTCTACACATATTTAAGATTTACTTTTGAAAAATTAAATATAACCATTCAAGGGTATCAGTGAACTTTCTATTTTGAAAGAACAACTAGGAGGCTCCATGAACTAGAACTGCATCTCACTGATTTTGTAATTCCCAGAGATAATTTATCATATCATTATATATACAATCATTTGTTTGTACATTAATAGTCTTTTAGTAGGTATCTTAGAAGTTCTGTCATAAGGTCCAGTGCCTCTGTATTAGCACTGCTGAGTAGGCATAATCTATTGACACAGGTTACCCTGTATCAGTAGAGTGATTTCCTTTTCACTCAAGGAAATTAATATGTATTGTAACTTTTGAGTAAGGTTGGTGTAGCCTTACTAGAAACAAAATGTTATGTCTCATATGGAGTCTTATTTAAGAACTACACAGGATCAATCAAATAGAAATTTTTGACATTAGACTGCTCTATGATTGTATTGCTTGTACTATTGTTCAAAACCCACATGTGCATTGAATGTGGGAAGTTTTCCCGAAAGAGACTGAAAAGTCACAGTTAGGATCAGAAAATGAAAACTTCTATGTGAGCTTTGCAATGAAGGGGAAAATTATTTCTCTTTTCTTGAAGGCTTTACTGGAAAGGCTGATCCAGGTCTGAGGCTCTCAGAAGTTTCAAGCATTTTTCTTGGTAGAAGATGGGAGTAGGTATGATGGAATAGTCAGTTGCCATTTTGTACATGAAATCAGCTGAAAGCCAAGGAAGAGCTGTCCAGTAAGAGTGCTCAGAATGTACCTGAGCCTGAGAAGTGTTTTAGGCTAACTTTTCCTTGAATCTCTACTTCAGAGTTATACACAATCTCTGTTATGATGAGGAGAACTGGTGCTTATTTGGGAAATTTGATAATACAGTTTCCTCTCATTTTTCTCAGTGTTTTCCATTATTTATGCCCATTACATATCAAAGATCCCAGTAGAGACCTCACAGGGTTTATCTGAAGCAAAGGAATGGCAAATTATGGAATTGGATAGAAAAAATTAAATGGGCCTATGAGAAACAGAGTACCTTGAAACATTTGTAAATAACTGGGGACTTTAAAAAGATATAATTTCAGGCTTAAGTGTGGATAACATTGTGGATGTAATTTGAATTATACATGCATGTACAGAAAATCAAAGAGTATCAAAACAGTACCATCAGCAATCAAAACACTGTCATAATAGATGTGGCTGTGTGAATTGTTACTTGGATGCTTGTGTATAACTCCTTCTGGTGTTTCACTTCTGCTGCCCTTACCTTTCTTTTCTGAAAATATTATAATTAAAAAAAATCATTTTTTGATCTCTGCCCCTGATTTATGAAATTAAAATTATTCGGAAAGAAAAGAAACACAAAATAAAGACCGACTTTTTGACTAATCTTTACTTTGTTTTTTTTTCCTTTTTTTTCTCCCTTGTTTCTTCCTTTCCCACCTTTTGTATTTATTCTCTCTCTTTCAGGAGAAAGCACTTATTTAGTATCTACCATTTTTTATCTACCACAGTCATAAACATTTAGTAGCTACAGTAATAGCTATAGTAAAATGTAGTAGCAACTCCAGAACCAATAGCTAACATAATTTGGGTTAAAATCCAAATTCCATCCATATTTACCAAGATTAATTATGGCATAGCCGATTGATATATTTTGTTTTATTTTGGGCAAACAGATAGACTGCATGATTCCTTAACTGATTGAATAGGAGCAGGAGTTATGTGTATTACATCTGCATTGGTATAATTACATATCTAGTATTGGGATAGTTATATATCCAGTGTGCCTTCCCTGTGTTCTGTACCCATAAATTTTATCTCTATATAACACTAATGTGATATGGAAGCTACAAATCCCTGTGCTCCAATATCAAAGAAACCTGGATCCCTGAAAAAGCACTCTGAGGAAAGCTGTCCTTGAAAGCTGTTTAAGGTTTGAGTGAGAACTAGAATCTGAGTGAGAAATTCCCCTTCTGTGTATGAAGCTACTGAAATTTTGAGACTATTTTTACACTAATTAATGTTTAGTAGCCTGAGAATATATTACCTTGCAGAAATTCCTTATTATCTCCAAACTTCAATGTCACCATCTGTAAAATTGATGTAAAATTAACACCTACTTCATAGAGTCATCACAAGTATTAACTGTAATAAAACTATTACAATAATTCTATAAAACAGTAACTTTTATGTTGAATTTTACAAGTTAGGAAGTCAAGGCAGAGAAATATTATATAGGTTGTTAGTTAAGATTCCTTTCTTACTAATTTAAGCAAACAGGATATTTTTGGTGTTATTACTAAGAAGTCCAATGACTAAATCTTTTAGGCACATTTGGAATCAAAGATCTAAACAACATTTTAAAAACTCTCTAACTCTACATCCAGCCTCAGTTCTGCTTTCTCTTGATAATTCTCATGTGTACTCTGGTTCAGTAGAAAATATGGCCACTACCAACTTAGCAGTACATCATCTATGAAGAGTGCTCTTCTTGGCCATACCTGGCTCATAGCATCTTTACTTTCACTTGTTACTACCTTGCAGAGAATGACTTACACATATTGACCATCCTGGCCTTGCTTCCAATCTGTGGAAGGGAAAGTTGAAATATAAAATTTATAGCATATATCAGGATAGGAAGATGTTTAAAATCAAGACACTTTGACCCATAGACAAGGTGTGCAGGTAAAATCAACCAGTGTCCTTTGCAAAAGTTGTTGAAGATCTAGACCTCACATCGTGGACTTTAACCCAGTATTATATCATTTAGACCAAGTTGACACAACAGTTGACAAACAGTTTGGTGGGTTATAGACTAACTTTGTGATTAGTAAGTATTCTGAATATGTCTCTGATATTCATCTACATACAAGTTGTATATTAGTTCTGTACATCTGTACTGTGTGATTCATCCAAATCACTGGGTTCTAGGTATTGAAACTGATGTTCCTCTTAAAAGGATAATTGCTTTATCCTATCTGTACTCTGAAACCATCATCATAATTCATCTATTGTGTTATACCTACTGTTTATAAAGTGAGTGATACAGCTTACATATATTAGTTGCCTAAGATTCAGTCATCATCTTTAAATACAGAAGATTAGTTTAACACCTTTGGCATGTATTACAAGCAACAAAATATACTCTAATTAGATCTGTAAAAGCTGTTACCTTGATTACCAGATATACTAATTATCTTGTCAGTCATTGATCTTATAATTATGAGGGAGGATGCTGTTATTTTCAAAATGATCTGGACTAAAATCTGCCCTTGAGTTCAGGGACTCTAATTGAGTCCCAGCCCAGTAGATGTTTACATAATTCCTGTACACACAGTAATTAGCTGCATTTATTTATCCTCAATCCTTTAGTATTAAAACACTTTAGTCATACCAAGAAAAGATTCAAATCACCTGATCCCACCACTTTAATGTAACAGCTTAAATTTGAATCTATAAGTGATAAGAAATTATATTTATTCTATGATTAATTAAAATACATTTTAATCAGTAGACATTATCTGTAGGTTTTTAAAAAATATTCATACCAATTTGTACCATGATTTCTATTGTAAGTTGAGGAAATAATTTTAATTTACCTTATGTAGATGTTATAAAGAAATATATTTGACTCTGTTTCACTGTGTATTTGCTTTTAGAACAAACCACATATGCAATCACCTTCTATAGGTCTAGACTAATATTTTACCCTCTGCATTTTCAGGTTAGTAGCTATATCATTTTCGTCTTTGTAGCACTCACAGGCCTTCAGGCTGCATGACACAATCACAAGTGCAATCCACTTTCTTTCTCCCCTTTACGGGGGAGGAGTGATGAGTGGGCTTAGAGACTAGATACTGCAACTGCACATTCATCTTTAAATTCCTCAAAACCCTCTCCTATTTTGCTTTCTTTGGTCTATTGGTTTATATCTGGATACTCTCAACAAACATTCTATTTTCAGCAAAGTGTCATTGTTGGGTAGTTTTTCATGATGAATGAAAAATCTTACTTACTTTTTACACATGCATATGTTAGAGCTAATATGACCTCTTAGAATGGTAGAAACAAAAGTCTAAATTTTCTTTAGATTTGATGAGCAAAGGTCTTAGAAATACCTATGCAAGACAAAAGATGTAACATCATTAATTAGCTGAGATGAGTGTTCAGTACATTGGATTTAATTTTTGCTTCCATCACTTACCCATGTGTGCATTTTAGCAGACTAGACATTTTTATGCTCAGTTTACTTATCAAGAAATTGAAAACATTAGCAATGTTAACTTTATTTGTCCTCTAAAGGTTCATTTTAAAATAAGTTTATGGCTGTATGATTTTCACAATGAAAGTTTCAACCTCCACAATTATAGGTTCTTGAGTTTTTAAGACATAAAGCCATGCAACTACCCCCGTAATCAATGTATCAATGAAATTCTCATGTCCTTTAGAATCAAGAGCATTTACCAGTCTCCAATCCCTGGTTACCTCTTGCCTGGTTTCTTTATTGTTTTCCATGCCATCATCAACCCTTTCTACTTCTTCACCCACCCATCCCCTTCTCCCTATTAATATCAATATTTTTCACAGCATGTGACTCCATTTTTGATATTTTTAATTAAATTATTTCTTTTACATTGTTATCTTAGATAATTTTTTTATTTTCATACATTGGTCATCTTTGTATAGTTATTGTTCCTCTTAGGTATGGCTCTTCCATCAATAATGCACCCATATACCACCACCTATCTCCCTTCATCACTCCAGCCACTGTAAATTCTCTCTCACTGCAAGTTGTAGATTGATACTTTGCTCACTGTTCTCTTTCTTTTTTGTAACAATGTCCTTTTTTCCTGGGTGAGGACCTGTGCTCCTGGAACACAGCAGACCACGCTGCTCAGACATGCAGGAGTAACTTTGAGGTGGGTAGCCATGTCAAGCATGTCAGGAACCTTTTGTAGGGCAGGTATCTGACATGGTTCTATAGGCTTTTTTATTTTGGAGCTTCCTGTGGTGGAGGATACTGTCTCCTTTTCTCCAGAAGAGTGTGTTCACTGGGTTCCTACATGCCTCCTCATTTATGCTGACTGTCCCATCCATTCCGGTGTCTCACATGGTGCTGTTTCTAAATTTTAGTGTTCTGGTATCTGATGTTGGCAACCGAACTCCCAACCACCGGTGGTGGAGAAGTTCCCTGGTGGGTACAGACTTCCGCTCATCTCCTCTCTTGTGGTTTACAGGTCAGCATGGGACTGCAGTCACATCTTTGAGGATTTCCACTCCCACTGGAAAACAAGGGAGCCTCAGTCACACTGGCCATTGACCAGGGGTTTGGTTCCCCAGCCTCCTAAGGCATTGCAGGTTAAGCTCTGTGACCAGTCATCACTATAGTTAGTCTCATAATCTTGTCTCTTGTTGTTCCCACCATGCTCTGTCTGGGTTCTCCCCAGGCGATGAATATATCCAGGGCTTTGACTTGTTTCTTTCCTCTTCTGTATGTCTGCAGCTGGAGTGCCTAGTTTTCGCATGTCTTGTGCATACTTGATAGAAGTTAGAGTAAACCAGAGGAGGACCTCACCCCCCACTCCACCAGACGCTGCCCCAGCAGAGACTGCTCAGCCCCCACATCTGGCTCACAGGGAGGTTAAGGCTGACTTTCTCAGCCTGAGACCCTTGGACCCTGAGGCCCTCAGACCCTAGTGGGACAGGACTCTCCCTGCCCCCACCCTCACCTGTGGTTTAGGCCAGAAAAGGGGTATGCTTAGGACCCCTCTCAGGGACCAAGGTAGCACCTACGTCCAACCCAACTGGGATAACAGCTGAAAGGTGTTATGAAAGGTGGCACCATCTAACCAGTTTTCAAATCCAGCAATCCTTTCTTTTTTTGCATCTGGATAAATCACACACACACCATATCTGTGTGCTCCCCCACCTTGTTCCCAGTGGAGACGTTAAAAATATTCTGTAACCTAACCACAATAAAAGCCAAAGCTATCACCCTACCCATTTCAGAAGTCATTTTGTACTGGCTTTGATGCTTGCCCTGCTTTCTCTTGAAAGCCTCAATGTGTGAATAATAAACATTTTCATATTATCTTGGTTCATATGTGGCATTATCAGTTTGGGGAGGATAGATTGATCCTGTCTTCAGCAAGCTATTATGAAATAATGAGCATGGGTTTAACTTGATAAGAAGATGCCAGCCCTCTTCTAAAATAACTGTATTATCTGTATATCTACCAGCAACATATGATAGTGCCGCTTGCTCCACAGCCTGTATTTTCAATAACACTTAGCATTGTCAGTCCTTATCATTTTAATAATCACAGTAGAAATATATTATCATTTCATTGGTGTTTTAATTTGAATTTTCCTAGTAACAAATGGAAGTTTGAAGTTCCCTTCATGTACTTATTTACAACCACTTGTAATCAGTATGTTTTCCTTGGGAACATCAGACAAACCCTATTTGAAAAACATTCTACAAAATAGTGAGCTTATTCTCTTAAAGTATCTGTGAAATGAAAAAAGTTTCTGAAAATTATTTTAGATTAAAAGAGGCTAAGGGTAACCAATGCAATATGTAAACTGAGGTTTTCTTTTGCTATAGACACATTGTTGGGATTGTCAGTATATTCGAGGAGGTACACAGATGATATTATTATATTTCATCAGTGTTAATTTGCTGGCAATAATTGTGACCATGTATAAAGCCCATTTTGTTTTTGGATACATACTCTAAAATAGTCAAAAGTTGTATATTTGCACTTACCTTTATATACTTCTAATATATATGTTAGGAGTTGGGTGATAAAGCAAATTGGGAAAATATTAACATTTAGGAGATCTGTATTAAGGGGTCATAGAAATTCTAAATCAGGATGTTATTCTTGCCCCCCTTCTTTAACCCTGCATTTTAACAGAAAAGAACAGAGAAAAATCTTATTTTTCTGTCTTAACAAATCTAAAGAAAAAAAAGTCTTTAGTTGAGATAGCTGAAAATAGATAATGCATACATGCAAAATAAAATATATTATCAATATCCAAATGATGCAAAGTAGTGATTTTTATAATAATCTCATTATAAAATAATATTCATGCTATGTCTTTGCCACTTTTAATAACATCATTAGGCAGGACTTTATTTATTGCTCAATATATTTTCTATCTTCTTGACTCAATGCATTTATTGTTTTATTTTATATCACACCTTTCAGTGATAGATATTGATGCTGGGTCAAAAATCTATGCGTTTTTCTCTGAAAACTCTGGATTGTATTTTGAAAAAGTATATCAATTTTAGCACTGAAGAGGCAAATGGATTGCTTAGTTGTTAAATAATCTTAATGAGATGTCAACCGTAGAAAAATATTCTCAACCCTCAGCAAGGTTTTCAGGTAATGAAACATTGATTTTTTTTTAAATCTCTAAAGCCATTTTGCTTACTGTACAGGAAGTAAATGAAAAATTGCTATTTGTTTCCAAGGGCACAATCCATTTTCAGACACTTAATTTAATATTTAAAATTATTTATAATTTTTCAGGCTTCATTATTTATTTGTTTAGTTTGCATTGTTGCCTTTTTGAGTAAATGTCCTGAATTCATTCTCGGAGGAAATCTCAGACCATGTCTCTGGCTTGAATTAAATCATTAGTGAAAATGTTCTTGTGGGGAAGCATTTAAATTTTCATTAGAAACTGTTATATGAAACCAATAGACATGATCTAAGAATCTATTGTCCCTTGTTTATTTATTTTTATTCTTTCATTTATTTTAATATTAGTACAATTGAAATTACTTTGACATTTAGGTCAAATGTTTACAGTATTTTTGAGAATTATTCAGAACTCAAGGACTCAATCCAATTTGAATTTTTTAGTCTTTGTTTTAAATGTTAAAATAAAATTAAAAAATTGCTCATTCTTTAGTAAGGTAGAGAAATAATAGTTGATCACTGACCATAGAATTGCATCAAATAAGAGATCAACATTTTATGCTGGGGAAATAATAATTACTATTATCAGTGAGAGGTGTAGAATAGCTAGAGTATTATCAGAATAGTTAGGAGTCTCTGTTCTTTACATACAGAAATATTTCCTGAGTGTTTAAAATGTTGGATACTACTACTTTGAAAGTTATGGTGAACCACCTTTTTCCAGAGCAAACTCAATAAATATTGGTCATTTTCATCAATTCTTTTTTTTTTTCTTATTTTCAAATGGAATAAATTTTCTTTATAGTTAAAGTTGATACCCCTGGCAATTTAAAAGTGACTTTTGATCTTGTTTTGAACTCCAGGAGACCTTCACATATAATTTCAGCTATGACTTCTTCCTGGTTTTGACCATTACCGCTTTCTAGTTAAACATTGTTTTAAAAAATTATTTCAAAAATCAGGGGTTTTAAACAAGCCCTGGTTATTATCCATGTGTCTGTAGGCTTTAGGAGCTTGGCTGAGTCAAGCTGGTGTCTGAACTAATACTGTAGGACCAGGGTTTCTCACAGTAGGTCTGTGAGTCAGCTGTGAAGGTTGTGTCCCTACCACCTAACCATCAATTTGCTTCCTGGCTCAGGCTAGCTTGAGAAATTCTTATGATACAAAATGGCAAAGGAGCAAGAAGAAAACTGTCTTTCCACACATATTGCATTATATAAAATAAGTTATATGGTGAAATTCAAGGTTTTTGGATAGAATTGTAAAATCACATGCCAAAGAATTTGGCTACTGGAAAGAATGAAGAGTTGGGGCCAGTAATTCAACAGATACTACCATCATGAGGAGGAAACTGGGATATTGTTTTAGAAACTATTTCCATTTGGCCTATTATGTTGCCAGTGTGAATAGTGTTGGCCTACCAAGATAAAAATATATTTGCTCTAAGAGGAACTATAAATATTGCTTTAAGAGGAAGACTAAACTTTATGGAGATCATACATGTCTTTTTTTAGGACTGTGAGGTATCAAGCTATTACTTAGTGTCCAATATGGATTTGATAGCCAAATTTTATGAGAGATTCAGTTTTAATACTTTTAAGAATAATTAATCCTATAATTCATTTAGGCAAAGAATATCAAGAAGTGATGAATCGTTTGGAAAATAAACATCTCTGAATATTGGAGATGGCAGTAAGCAGGAGCTATTGAGGACGTCTTGTCTCCTTACATTAAGAACTCAATTCAGTTCTGGTTAAAAGAACTGTCCTCCCCCTTGTTACAGTGGGAGAGGAACATTGACTCCAACTCAAGCAAGAAGACAATGACAAAATCATTTCAGAGAATGATCATACTAATGACTTTTGGTTATGGAGGAATGATGGTTCTGTTAGGATTTAAGGACAATTTTCAAGTTGAAATGGACTATAAAATATTACTTGTAAGCATTCCCTTTTATGCTTGATAAAATTATGTAAGCACCTGAGATATGTTTTAATTTTCAGCAAACACTTCTAAATTTTTTTTATTGTTGAGAGTTTTCATGCTTTTGATGTTTGAATATGAGCAGAATGCTTATGAGCATGTTATAAACACCTGAAAAAAGAGAATTTTAAGTGACAACACAGAAGGAATCTTACCCAAAGTGCTAATATTCTGCAGTGACAAGCAGCCTTCTTCTCCAGCAGTTGTGCCATAGTGATGATAGCACGAGTTCTCAGGACCTGACAGGGTAGCTGCTAACATGTTATCTGTCAAATTCAAGTCACAGTTACAACTATTCAAAAGACATTGATTTTTCATGTTGACAGAAGCATTTATCACAGTTCTCTCAGTGTGGGCCTGATATGCTATGCTCAATAATTGAAACTGAGATCTCTGGGATCTGGGATCCAGTCTTTGCACTTCCCATATCTACCTGTATGACCTGTGGCCAATCCAGTTTCTAGTTGTTCATTTATATAAGACAAGAAATGATTTTATAGATCACTTCCAGCTTCAGTATTAACATTTTCTGAATCAATTTTGATGGACACTTCTTCTGACAAAAGCTGGACCTTAGTGTGTCCTCAAATAATGTGTGACTCAGGATAAAACTGATATACATATGGTTTTATGCAGTCATAGAAATATTATAAAACTAATGTGTTTTTAAGAGTAAGAAGTAATTACTTTTAAATTTCTAAATATAAGAGAGAATTTTTGCAATAAGCCATGAAAGTCAGGATTCCTTGAAACAACAAAAGAATATTCTACTTTCTTTTAGCATGTAGATTAAACAATTTATGCGTAAGTATAGAGGAAATATACCTTTCAGGTAGATATTAATGTTTATTGTCAGCATTTGCAGCTATTTTATCTTAAGTTAGTCCTTGATTTTCAGGTTAGCAGAAACTTACATGAAATACACAAAGAAGTCACAGAGAATATCCTGTGTTTACTTTTGGCACAAAATAGAGTGATGTTCCTGCTATCTGATCTAGGTGACACATCTTATAAACATCAAAGAAAATAGGAACATTTTCTACATAATTATTCTTTATATTCTAGAACAATAAATAATTATGTGTGTGTTTTTATAGAAATGTATAGAGGAGCAAAAATTCATTTTCATGTTTGATTTGAACATGTTTTTTCATTTTTTTGGATTTGAAATAACCTAAAAGAGAAAACACTGACTGACCATATTGAGTGGTAGAATAATATAACAATCAACTCAAATAACTTGTTATGCAAAGTGGATTTTGTAGCTGGAATTACTTTATATATCTTAGTTAGTCAACTTAAATGTGAACCTGAGAAATTTAAGAAATTATTACTATCGTATTTCTGAGAGTAGATAGAAATGATGTTATTAGTATCTGATTCATTCTAGTTGGAAACCAAATAGATTGTCTCCCGTTTTTGGAGAGAAGAAGAGAGGAAAAGAGAACAATAAAAGGAGGATATCAGAGAAGAAGGGAAGGATGGAAATAGTTGTAGTAAAGCTAAGCAAAGTTTGGGTACTAAATCATTTGGTGATATGCCAGCTTAGACCAACTGTTGTTTTAGCTGCGTAATACTTTGTTGAGGTGGGGTTATGTGTGTCATGTGCATTGTAGAGTGTTTATCAGCATCCCTCTATCCACTAGATGCCAGTGATACACATTTTTCTCTGTTGTGATAACTCAATGTCTCCAGACATCTCACCTGTCAGTGAGAAGCACTGGGATGATTATACTCAGGATGCTCTGAAAAGAACTGATTCTCTTTAGTTCCCGTCTCAAAGCAGGAGAAGTGATTCTTTGTTTGCTTTTCCATAGACTGATTTCTAGATTTATACTTGGGATGTTGAAGAGGTGACCTAAGGAAAAGTGAATAAATATAGTCTCCTAAGACACAGAATAACCAGATTCCCAGAATATGTGGGCATTTGTGTGGGTGGTTGTGCCAGGGAGGAGGGAGTCTAAGAATTTATTTGGAGCTAGAAGCAGCTCCTGTCTGTCTTTTCTTTATATAAATGGGAACATGTAATACTATAAAGGACCGTCTCAAAGAACACCCATCCATAAATACATTAATACCACAAATGCATTGAGTTAACACCACATCAATGTAACTTTTCAGCTTTGTTAACTATTAAACAAAATGAATATAATGATTAACTAAAATGATTAAAATCATTATATAAAATTATTAAATAACATTGCCTCCTCTGCAATATGCTTATTTCAGGTAGGATTTAGGTTTTCCCTAGGTATTAAGATTACCTGAAAATTCAAATAGATAGCCCAAAGAAAAGTGATTTTTCTCTGTGACTTAGAATAGCAAAAATTAGCACTATGTCTAGTTACTGAGAAAATTTAAATTGCTTGTTGTATTTGCATTCATTGAAGCTTCAGAACTTGTTTTGCTATTTGGTAAGTAGAATTACCTTTTTTTTTTTTTTTTTAGAACTTGTCACTATATATTGTCAGGTGATGCTTTTCTTAGACATTGGGTGTGTATACTGACCAGGTCATGAATAAGCAATAAAAAAGTGCCCTGGCCAATAAAGAAGAGAAAGGAATTTATCATAGATCCTTCTAAGGTTTGATGTAAAGAGCTTTTTTAAAAAAATAGAAATAACCTTTTTAAATGATTTAATCCACAAGTGGGAAATATCTGTATACATCTTGTTGCTGTGGATAAGTGTATATTATAAATTACCTATTTGCTGTGATCTATTTGAGTACCTGCTTCCATACTTTAGAGAAAAATACTTTCAAAGAAGAAATGAAGAATAGTCCAATATAGTTACTCAAATATTTCAGAATTAAACTAAAGCTAACTAATATACCTTGTTTCTAAATTTGCATTTCTTCTCATTTTAAAAAAAAAATTAAGTCAGTCCTTGATTTTCATGTAAGCAGAAAATCTTGTTTCTTTATTCTTAAATAAGATTTTACTACATATCTAAATAAGGTTTTACTACATATCTAACTAAATTTTTTGTGTCAAATCACAGAATTTGCTAGTGTATTTGTTTTTTCTCCTTATAGATTACCTTGCTTAGCATAATCCCCTACCCCTCTCCCCACCTGATTCTATCCATGTTACTGAGAATGGCAAGACTGCATCTTTTTCTTTTTTAATAGCAAAGTAGCATTTGATTGATTGTACATGAATATGTACACCTCATCTTCATAATCCGCTGTTCTGTCACTGGTAACTTTGGTTGTTTCTGTAATATGCCTATTATAAATAGTGCTAATCTGAACACAGGTATGCATTTTTTTTTTTTTTTTTTTTTGCATTCATTGGGTAGATACCTAGTACTGGAAATTCTGGGTCAAATAGTAGATGTATTTTTAATGTTTTGAGAAACCTCCATACTAATTTCACAGATGATGGGCCTGTCTAAGTTCCCATTAATGGTGTACAAATATTCTTTTTGCTCCACACTCTGACAACACTTGTTGTTGTTTTGTATATTTTTTATTTGTAAGATTGTCTTTCAACAATTTGTTTGCGTCTTGTTTATTTTTGCATTCATATGGGTCTCCTGAAGAACACACACACACAAAAAAATGAGTGTGTTTTCAGATCCAATGAGTCATTCTGTGCTACTTGATTGATGAATTTAGGCCATTCACATTTAGGGTGATAATTCATATACTGAGTGTTTGCTGCTGCCATTTGTCTTTAGTCTCTGGTTTTACCTCTTGTTCAGTTTTGTAGAAATGTTTCTCTTTGATTTAGAGACAAGAGCTGCTTTCAAAACTTTTTATTGGGGCAATTTACAATTTGCAAACACCTTCAGCTTCTGTTTTTCTGGGAAGACTTATTTTTCCATTATATATGAAATAAAATATGCCTGGGTATGATATTCCTGACCTATAACTTTTATCCTTATTTTAAACAAATAATTTCACTCTTTCTTTGCTCCGTGTTTTCTCAGGGAAGTCTGATCAAAATCTGAGGTGAATACTTTCATAAGTTGTGTGATCATTTTCTGTAGTCACTTTCAATTTTCTGTCTTATGTTGAACTGTAGGAGTTGTTATGATTATGTCTCTTGTTGCAGGTCTGTCTAAATTTAGATAACTAGGTATTCTTTTTACATCCTGAATTAGGTTAGGATCTTTAATTTCTTCTTTTACGAAGTAGTCCTCAATTTTCTATCAGAATAAACTTTCTTTCTTTCTTTCTTTCTTTCTTTCTTTCTTTCTTTCTTTCTTTCTTTCTTTCTTTCTTTCTTTCTTTCTTTCTTTCTTTCTTTTTTCTTTCTTTCTTTCCTTTCTTCTCTTTCTGGACTACCCATTTTTTGTTGTTGACTTTCCTAGTAGGGATGGTTAGTTCTCAAA
Source organism: Uropsilus gracilis (assembly GCA_004024945.1). NCBI lineage: Eukaryota > Metazoa > Chordata > Mammalia > Eulipotyphla > Talpidae > Uropsilus > Uropsilus gracilis. The sequence continues at coordinate 133,481 of PVHY01001401.1, read as the reverse complement.
GTATTTCTTTATATGTATTTTTCATCTTTGACTTATGTTCTTTGTTCACTATCATCTTCCAGGTTGTGGTTTTGATTTTCCATTTGATCTATTCTGCATCTATAACTTGTACCAGAATTATTTTTATTTCCTTTATTGACTTTTCACATCTTGCATCACTGTTCTTTCTTTTTTAAGACTTGACTTTTTTCCTCTTAATTAATTTTATTTCTCAAGTTATTCATTTGTTTTCTCATATTTCTTTCATCTTTTTGAGATTCATTATTATGGCATTTTAAAATTATGTATCTGATAGGAAGACAAAATTATTCATGTCTTCATGGCTGGATTTGAGAAAGTTTTTCTTTCCTAATCATGATGTATTTCCTTGAGAATGTGTGCCATATTTTCCCATCTACTCATTTTGCTCCTTTACATTTCCCTTTATCTTTGAATTTTTTTAGTAGAAATGTAGACATTTACCCCTCCTACTTTCCCAGCAGGTGGCACTGTACTTTATATCTACTAGCTTTTCCCAACTTTAAGTGATTTTTTTTCTGTTTGTGCTTTCCAGGCTTCTGTAAGTCTGGATACCTGCAACAACTGCATCTAGGAGAGGGTTCCCTGAGCATGCTGTCTTTGTTGTTGTGTACCCAATTCCTCCACATGTATCTGCCCTTAGTTAACACAGTGCTTCTTTCAAGATGCTGCTCTGAATTGCTCTGCTAGTGAAATGGAGATAAAAATATGTATAAAATAATGTTTGAAATTTTTTCTTATTGTTAATGCACTTAGACTTTTTTCTTTTATTGGTGATCTTCCTCCAATAACATTGACATTTGGCATTTCCTTCTCTAAATACCACCTCTGATCCAGTTAACAGATCAAAGAATTATAGTAAGTAATGAGTCATATTACCTGATAGTTCCCCCAGATATATTGCTGCAACTGAGGAATTAGCTGATGCAATATTAGAAGGATAACATTAACTATGATTGCGTTGAGAACCTTGTGGCTTAGAATTATGTTACCATGGAGTGTACAAATGGCATCTGGAAAAACACACTCAAGAGATTTATCCACAAAATATTTGCCATGAGTGAGAAGGTTGGAAATATCAACAATATTGTAAGAGATGATAAGCATCTTTAACCTGGTATGGAGGAGGATGATCTTGAAAATCTCTTGAGGAAATTCCTAAGGAACTGACCAATAAGAAATTTTTGAAACTAGAAGAGGAAAAAAAGAAAAAAAAAATGAGTAGAACAAAAAGAACACTAAAAACAAAACAATTCATTATGATGGGTTTAGCAAACATTTCTGTAAACCTTAAAAAGTTCCTTAGAAATGGATACCAACACCAAAAGATTTTCCTTAAGTGGAGAGCAATGTTCATAATACATTATTAGTTCACAAGAAAATATGTAATAGGAAGGTAAGCAGGCCGGCAGGCCAGCAGGTCAGCAGTCCTAAAAAGAGAAACACTACAGTTTCTTGGAAGTTACTGACCTGACCGTGAAGGCCTTCTAGTGGGGTGATTGGATGTCATATTGTTTTATTTATCATGTGGAGGGTGAAGATAGTGATATTGGTGATACCAACCTTGTATAGGTCTAACGTACTATGTGTGTTGTATTTGCTTTTTTTTTAATGTTTTTTTAATTATTATTTTTAATGTATACATGTATATATTTCACATCAATTACATCATTGTGGTCCCTGGGGGTCCCCCACCACCTTCCCTCCTTGGCCAATCCAGCTTGTCCCCTCCCGCAATTGTGCATTTTCATTTGGTTGTCCATATATTAGTGAAACCATTTGGTTTCTGTTTTTTTTCCTTCTGACTTGTTTCTGCCAATATGATTTCTTCTAGGTACATCCATGTTACCAGAAAATCATTAAATTTGTCATTGTGTATATATACCACATCTTTTTCAGCTAGTCATCTTTCTTGGGGCATTTGGGTTGTTTCCAAGTTCTTGTAATTATAAATAGTGCTTCAATAAACATCCGAGCACAGGTGTCCCTTTGTACCCACATTGAGGTCTCTTTTGGGTAGATTCCCAGAAGAACGATTGCTGGGTCAAATGGTAGTTCCATTTTCATTAATTTGAGGATCCTCCACACTGTTTTCCATAGTGGTTGGACCAGTTTACATTCCCACCAGCAGTGTAAAAGTGTTCCTTTCTCTCCACAGCCATGCCAGCACTTGTCTGTTTTTCTTGGATGTGGGCCATTGTTATTGGTGTAAGATGTTATCTCATTGTGGTTTTGATTTGCATTTCCCTTACTGCTAATGACGTTGAACAATTTTTCATGTGGCTGATGGCCATTTGGACTTCCTCTTTCAAAAGGAAAGTTTTGAAAGTTTCTTTTTAGATCTTCTCCCCATTTTTTAACTGGGTTCTTTGCTCCGTTTTTGCTAAGTTGTGTGAGTTCTTTGTGTATCTTTGTTATCAAACCCTTGTCGCTTACATAGAGGGTGAAAATTTTTTCCCACTTGGTTGGGATTCTTTTTGTTTTTTTCTTTTGTCTCTTTTGCAGTACAGAAGCTCTTTTAGTTTGATGAAGTCCCAGCTGTTTATGTTTTCCTTCATTTCTTTGCCATCTGTGGATGTGGCCAAAAATGGATTTCTGAATTGTAACTTATGAAGGGTTTTGCCCAGGTTTTCCTCTATGTATTTTATGGTTTCAGGTCTTACGTCTATGTCATTTATTGAGTTGGTTTTTGTACATGGTGTGAGGGAGGTGTCTTGGTTCATTTTTTTGCATGTCTTGTTCCAGTTCTCACAACACCATATATTGAAGAGTCTGTCCTTGTTCCAATGTAAGTTTTTCACTCCTTTGTCAAAGATTAGTTGACCATATATATATGTGGCTTAAGTTCAGGGGATTTGGTTCTGTTCCATTGGTCTGATTGTTTTTATACCAGTACCAGGCTTTTTTAAATTACTATGACTTTGTAGTATAGTTTGAAGTCTGGAATAGTAATTCCTCCATTCTCTCTTTTCCTGGTCAGGAGGTTTTTAGACAATCAAGGTCTTTTGTTATTCCATATGAATCTCTGTAATTTTTGTTCTATATCTTTGAAGAATGTTGTTGGAATCTTTATAGGGATTGCATTGAATTTGTAGATTGCTTTTGGTAGGATGGCCATTTTGATGATATTAATTCTTCCAATCCATGAGCAGGGAATGTCTTTCCATTTCCTTATGTCTTCTTCTAGCTCCTTTAGCAGAGTTTTGAAGTTTTCCTTGTATAGATCTTTCACATGTCTTGTTAGGTTTACCTCAAGTTATTTGTGTGTGTGTGTGTGTGTGTGTGTGTGTGTGTGCAATGGTAAATGGTTTTTTTTAAAATTTCTTCTTCTGTTTGACTTTTTGTGTAGAGGAAAACTTCTATCTTCTGTGTGTTGATTTTGTAACCAGCTACTTTGCTGAACTGGTTTATTGTTTCAAGCAGTTTTTCTGTGGATTTTTTTGGGTTCTCTACATATAGAATCATGTCTGCATATAATGAAAACTTCAGTTCTTCTTTCCCTATTTGTACTCCTTTTATGTCTTTCTCTTGTCTTATTACCCTTGCTAGAACTTCCAGTACAATGTTGAAAAGTAGTGGAGAGAGCGGGCATCCTTGCCTGGTTCCGGATCTTAATTGGAATGATTTTAGTTTTTCTCCATTTAAGATGATGTTTACTGTAGGTTTGTCATAGATGGCTTTTATTATGTTGAGATATGTTCCTTTTATCCCCAAATTTTCAAGAACTTTTATCATAAATGGGTGTTGAACTTTATCAAATGCTTTCTCTGCATTTATTGATATGACCATATTGTTTTTGGTTTTCTCCTTATTGATGTGGTGGATTATATTAATTGATTTTCGAATGTTGAACCATCCCTGTGCTCCTGGGATAAATCCCACTTGGTCATGGTGAATAATGCTTTATATACATCGTTGGATTCAGTTTGCCAAGATTTTGTTTAAAATTTAAGTGGCCATGTTCATTAGGGAAATTGGTCTATAGTTTTCTTTCTTTGTGCTGTCTTTATTTGCTTTTGGTATAAGAGTGATGTTTACTTCATAGAATGTGCTTGCCAGTTTTCCTTCTTTCTCAGTTTTTTGGAAAAGTTTTAGTAGTGCTGGCATTATTACCTCTTTGAATGTCTGGTAGAATTTGTGAAACTGTCTGGACCTGGGCTTTTGTTTTTAGGTAGAGTTTTTTTTTGTTTTTGTTTTTTGAGACTAGGTCTCGCTATTTTTGCCCATGGAACCACAGGCTCTCATTGCCCGGGGTACCACAGACTCAAGCAATCCCCAGCCTCAGCTTCCCAGGTAACTGGGATTACAGGCGCACGCCACCACGCCCAGTTATTTTTTTGGAACTAGGTCTCACTACGGGCTCCAGACAGGACTTGAACCATGATCTCTAGCCCCAGATGCTTCATAGGCTGAAGCTTATAGGCACAAACCTCCGTGCCCGGCTTGGTAGAGATTTGATGACTGCTTCAATCTCGCTGCTAGTCATTTGTTTGTTTAAGTTCTCTACTTCTTCTTCGTTTAGTTTTGGGTGGCTATATCTTTCCAGGAATTTGTCCATCTCATCCAGGTTGTTGTATTTATTTGCATATAGGTGTTCATAGTAATCCAGATTGTCCTTTGGATTTCTGATGTGCCTGTTGTAATTTCTCCTCTTTCATTTGTAATCCTGCTTATTTGAGTGTTCTCTCTTCTTTTCTTTGTGAGGTTTGCAAGGGGGTTTATCAATTTTATTAATTTTTCAAAGAACCAACTTTTGGTTTTGTTGATTTTCTCAATAGTCTTTTTGCTATCTACACCATTTATTTCTGCTTTTATTTTTATTATTTCTTGTCTTCTGCTGGATTTTGGTTTTTTTGTTGTTCTTTTTCCAGTTCATCGAGTTGGGAGGTTAGGTTTTTTTCTTTGGTTGTTTTCTTGTTTTTTTGATATGAACCTATATTGCTATGAACCTTCCTCTTAAAAGCTTTTGCTGAGTACCAGACATTTTGGAATGTTGTGTCTTCTTTGTCATTTGTTTCAAAGAAGGTTTTAATTTCTTCCTTAATTTCCTCAGTTACCCAGTCTTCATTTAGTAACATGTTGTTCAGTCTCCATGTGTTAGACTTTCTTCTTGCTTTCTTTTCATTGTTGATTTCTAGTTAATGCCTTTATGATGGAGAAAAAGTTGGTACTATTTTCATCTTTGTATACCTGTTAGTGTTTGCCTTATATCCTAATATATGGTCAATTTTTGAGAATGATCCATGTGCATTTGAGAAGAAGATGTAGTCTTTTCCTTGTGGGTGTAGTGTCCTGTAGATATCTATTAGTTCCATACAGTCTAGATCTTCATTTAGGGCTTTTGTGTCTTTGTTTAATTTTTGTCTGGTTGATCTGTTCTTTGGTGAGAGTGGTGTGCTGAAATCACCAATGTTCTCACCAATGTTTGTTTTCAGTGCTGTTAGTAGTTGTTTGATGAATTTTGGTGCTCCCTCATTTGATGAGTGTATGTTAATAATTGTTACATCTTTGTTATGTATTGACCCTTTTACCAATATATAATATCCTTCTTTATCCCTTGTCACCTTTTTTTAGCTTAAAGTCTACTTTATCTATTATTAATATGGCTACTCCTGCTTTCTTTTGGGGGTCGTTTGCTTGTAGAACTTTTTTCCAGTCCTTTACTTTTAGTCTGTGCTTATCTTTCATGTTTAAGTGTGTTTCCTGCAGGCAGCAGAATGTTGGGTTTTGTTTTTTGATCCAGTATGCTACTCTGTGTCTTTTGATTGCTGAATTGAGACAGTTGACATTTAGGGTGATGATTGATACTTTCTGTTCAGGTGTTGAGTTTTGGGGGGTCATTTGGAGGTTAGAGTTTCCTTTTTTTTTCCTGATACTTGAGACTCTGAAGTCGAATTTTTGGTTGTCATTTTGAGGTTCCGATTAGCTACCTTGTTTTTGTCTGTTTATTCTTCTGTTGGTTTTAATCTGAGGGCTTCTTACAAGATTTCTTGGAGTGCTGGTTTAGTGGTAGCATATTTCTGGAGGTTTTGCTTGTCTGCGAAGGTTTTTATTCTTCCTTTGTAGAGGAAAGAAAGCTTTTCAGGATAGAGTAATCTTGGCTGGCATTTTTTATCTTGGAGTTTTTTTAAGATATGATGCCATGCTCTCCTTGCTTGGAATGTCTCTTCAGAGATGTCTGAGGTCAGCCTATTAGGTTTTCCTTTGTATGTTATCTGTTTCTTTTCTCTAGCCAATCTCATTATTTTTTCCTTATCCTGGACTCTTGGGAGTTTTACAATGATGTGTCTTGCTGTGGTTTTTCTTTCGTTGATGTAGTTTGCTGTCCTTTTGGCTTCCTGGATGTCAAATTTAATTTCTTTCTTCAGGATTGGGACGTTTTCCTCCATTATTTCTTTAGATAGCCTTTCAGTACCCATATACTTCTCTTCTCCTTCTGGGACACCCATAACTCTTATATTTCCTCTCTTTGAGGAATCAGACAGATCTCTGACTTTTTCTTCTATTTTCTTACCTTGTGTCTCTCTTTCTCTGTCTTTCTTCCTCCTCTCGATTTCAGTGTCCTCCAGGGTACTTATTCATTCTTCAATTTCATCTGCTTTTGTAACTTTTCCCTGCATTTTTGAGCTCTTCTTTTGCTCTCTTTAGATCTTGGGTTTCTTTCTGGATCTTGCTCAGGTATTCAATTTTATTCTTCAATTCTTCGATTATTTTTATCATTGTTGATGCTTTCTTTCTTGATGTTTTGCGTTTTGTCTTCCAACTTATTCAGTTTCTCTGCCATGCTCATTTCTTTTTCTTTATGTTTTTCTAATTCTTCCCTTAGCTCTTTGAATGCTTGTAACATGCATAGGTTCAGCTACTTGTCTGGGAGGTGGTGCATTTCTTCAATGTTACATTTGTTCGTTTCTAGAGTTTGTGTTTCCTTCTGTGGTGTATTGGTTTCTGTGGGGCTTGCTGGGGTGTTTGCCTTTTTCCTCTTTCCTGTGCTTTGCTTTCGCACTTCTTCCACATATTGAGAGACTATGGCTCTAGTATTGGCTGGCCTGATGATTGGCGTCTCCTAGTAGTTTGTAGTTGATTCTGTCTTTGTGTCTATGTAGCTGAGGTAAGTAATTTTTTCTTTCCTTTGGAAGATTTGGGTGTGTGATAAGTGTATGTGGTTGCTATGGTACAATGTCTTCTTTTCTCATAATTTATGCCTTATAGGCTTATTGGACAACACCTCAAGTCTGCGTTCCCATAAGAGGGGTTATGATTAATAGATGCTATAGGGCTTCTACTGTGGTTCTTTTTGGAGGAGGAGTATAGGTGTCTTTTGTTGTTGTTGTTTTTAATCTATATTCTGGATGGGTTATTTTTTCTGCGCCAGGGCCGCAATACAGTCCCAGCGCTTCAGGTCTCTTTCTTTGTGGCTAGGTTGCTGAGTGGTGCCCCGCCCCCAGCTGGAGTCTGGATTTCTGTCCATGCTTTCAGGGCTGGCAGGGCTTTTTCGGCCATGCAGTCTCTGGGTCCTGCCCACTCACTTGGATCCCTTTGTTGCTGAGCCTCAGGGCCCAGCTTCTGGTCTCTTTCGGGAGGCTAGGCTGCTGGGTGCACCCCGATCCCACCTCTGTTGTATTTGTTTTTAACAAATTTGTGAGCTTGCTGTTGTATGTATTGGAGAGATGAAGAGAAGGAATTTGGAATTAAGGTTTGGTTCAGATTGGACAAATTCGTGATGCTATGCTATAACATTAATAATTTTTAAAGTCAAGAAAATGTTAAAGATTTGTTTTATCTTGGTATCATACTGATGTCTTTGGATCTATGTTTTAGAAAACAAAGTGCTGACAGTGTGGAAGAGAGGAAGATAAAAGGTGAGCAAGAATAATTCAATGCAATCCCTATAAAATTCCAATGACATAGTGATAGAAAAAAATTACAAATATTCATATGGAATAACAAAAAAAAAAAAAAAGAATTGAAGCCTAACTATCCCAGACTTCAAGTTATATTGTAAAGCCATAATAATTAAAACAGCATGGTACTGTACAACAACAGACAATCAGACCAATGGAACAGAATTGAGTGCCCAGAAATAAAACCACACATGTATAGCCAACTAATCTTTGACAAAAGAGGGAAATGTTTACATTGGAACAAAGATAGCCTCTTCAATAAATTGTGCTGGGAAAATTGGACTAAGACCTGCAAAAAAATGGACCAAGACAACATCCTCACAAACATCCATGTAAAAAAACAAATTCAAAATGGATAACATACTTTAGAAGAAAACTTGGGAAAAACCCTCCATGAATTATAATTCAGAAATCCCTTTCTGGAAACATCTACAGATGGCAAAAACAATGAAGGAAGACATAAACAGAAGGGACTACATCAAACTAAAAAGCTTTTGTACAGCAAAAGAGATAACAGAAAAAACTAAAAGAAGCCCATCTGAGTGGGAAAAAATTTTTGCCTTCCACAAGAGTGATAAGGGTTTTGTAATAAAGATCCACAAGGAAATTAAACAACTAAACAACTAAACAAAAACAAAACAAGAAACCGAATCAAAAAATGGGGAAAAGAACTAAAAAGACACTTCTCCAAAGAGGAAATACAAATGGCCAACAGGCACATGAAAAATTGCTCAACATCACTAATAATCAGGGAAATGCAAATCAAAACCACAATGAGGTATCACCTTACACCAGCAGGAATGGCCCACATCAAAAAAACAGGCAACAACAAGTGCTGATGGGGATGTGGAGAAAGGAACACCCTTACATTGCTAAAGGGGATGTAAACTGGTCTAGCCACTATGGAGAGCAATGTGGAGGACCCTCAAACTAATGAAAATGAAACTACCATTTGACCCAGCAATCACTTTTCTGGGAATCTACCCAAAGGAGACCTCAAAGGGACACCTGTGCCTGGGTATTTATTGCAGCACTATTTATAATTGCAAGGACATGAAAGCAACCAAAATGTCCCCAAACAGATGACTGGATGAAAAAGATGTGGTATGTATACACAATGGAATATTACTCATCAATTAAAAATGACAAATTAGATGATTTTATGATAACATGGATGTACTTAGAAGAAATTATATTAGCAGTAACAAGTAAAAAGGAAAAAGACAGACATCAAATGGTTTCACTATTATATGGGACATGGAAAAGATAAATAAAAAGCTATAAAGAAAAGTCAAAACAAGCTAACAACCAAATTGAAGTACAGAACTCAGGGTGGGGGGGGCGGGACAGAGTGGGAATGGTCAGGGAGGGTTCATCCCAGGGATTACAAAGATGTGAAATATATATATATATAATTATTTGATTATATAAAAAAGAATATATTCAGAAAAGTTAAGGAAAGGACTATTTTTATTTCTTGGGAAAGAACAATGATGTTTTAAATTAAGCAGAGGGGAGAGGTAAATTTAAGGATTATTTGGATAAACTTAAAAGGGCTGGGAAATAGATGAGAAGTAAAGAGAATCTACAGCTCCTGAATTGAGTTGATGGTGTTATTTTATTGTGAGACAGGAAATGTAATCAAGGAGTAATAGAGGACACAATAATAAGATTTGCTTTTCTGACAGTAGTTTACATTTTGATAATGAAAATATTAAATAGATATGTGGAAATATGGGTCTGGAAGTTAGGAGACATTGGTGATTTGACCAAACAGAGTAAAATACTGGTGATTTGAACTTGGAAGTCATGAACAAAAGACAACAATATTTCTCAGGAGATGATCTCAGAACATCTGCATTAGAGGGATTTGTACTGGTGCTTATAAAATGATGATTTCTGAATTTCATCCCATACATAATTAGATTCTCTGGTGGATGGGACCCAAGAACTTGCCTTTCTAAATATATTTGTGGATTATTTTAAAGTACTAAAGTTTTTGAGGCACCTGATAAAGATGATGACTAAAGTCTGCTCATAGATAAGTTTATTTGGGAGAAAGTGTTGGGCAAGGAGACATTATGTACAGGGGTATGGATAAGAATATTTCTGGGGTACAGAAGTTGCAAAATTAAAAGAAAAAACTAGAAGAGAAAGAATTAAGTAATTATTGAGAGAGTAGAGAAGTAGCAGTGGAAGAAAAATGCTTTAGGGAAGTGAGGTGTAGTGGGGTCTCCAGGAACAGCAGTGTCATATTCTATAAAAATGTTGCTTAGAATGAGAGAAAATGATAGTGACCTTACCAATTTGTGACCCACCATGCTGTGCACCATTTGCATACCAGAAGAGTCATTCCAGACCAGATAAAGGAAAACCTCTCTCTCTCTCTCTCTCTCTCTCTCTCTCTCTCTCTCTCTCTCTCTCTCTCTCTCTCTCTGTATGTGTGTGTGTGTCTCTCATATTAATGGTCCCTAAGACAACTTAGGGACTGACTAAAATGACCTTCTGAGGTAGCACTGAGGCTCCTGGCTTTTCCTTATCAATGTTAGCTTTATCAAAGATTAGTGACCACCCCCACACTACCTCTCCCTCAATTACTCTTTGCTTTAGAATGTTAATTGTCTCTCAGGATTGCTTGTCTTCTTTGGAATTCAACAGGCCCTCACCCTGTGTCCCTATGCATACTCCTTTCTTTTGTTAATAAAGTTGTCTCATGGTTCATACTTCCATCTGACCCCCCGGCTGTGGCTGGGCCATCTCTTCTCCTGAATTCATTTCTCATACCCTGTGTCTGGCAGTTAACACCACCGCTGATCTCTGTAATAGTAGTTGCAATAAAGTGGTGGGATTGGTAGTGTGACACCAGCAAAATATTGAAGGAACTGAGAATGGACTATTTTGAGAGTTTTTTTTAAGGGGATACGTGCTGATTATAACAGTGCAATTTCTATTTAAAGTTCTCTATTTTTCCCCCTGAGGAAGAAAAAATGTAATATTTAATTGGGGATTTAGCCCTCTACTTGCCTCTGATAGGATATACAATCTCTCAGTTTGTGTTCAGTTGGGTCCAAACAGGTCACTGTTATCTTTACATCCACCTTTAAGGGTCTTTCCAACTCAAAAGCTTTCTCTCTGCTTTTGAGTCATATCCAAGGGAGGAAGTCTATGGATCCTAACTATTATTGGTAATTTCCATGTAGCAAGGGTGATGACTTGACTCTCAATGAGGAATATGGCTCTTGTGTGCTAAATGCACTTGGAAAATGTAGAAGCAAAAAAAGGTGGTGTGTACGTGGAAGAAATATAGAAGGTAACTTGTGGACAATTTGATGTTTATCCTACAGTCCCTGGTTCGAACCACATGCAACCCAGTGAAAGTGCAATGATGGGTGTAACAACAGAACTAATAATTAAAAGATACATTTCTCTGAACTCCTCTTGGAAGTCCCGCATTGCAGATTGTCCATAGCACTGAGAATAGTAGTGGTGGGTTGGTAGAAGATTGTAGCATTGGTAGTGACATTACAGTGACGACATTTTATGGATGTCTTCTGTATTTTTCACTTTGGCAAATAGAAAGCAGCTTTGTTACAGGCCTTATTAGTTTTCAGGAGCTTTACAGCTTCTGGAAGCAACAGCAGGTCACACTGGCATAGATGCCACTTTAGCAATCCTCTAAGAATATAGACCAAGTGGGCTACAAGAGAGAGATGACATGGTATCTTGTTATAGTAGTCTGAGCTGAGACAAGTTCTTACTATCTTATCAGAATGGATGGTGTAAATCCATTGGTTAGTAGGTCATGTGACTAGTTGTCACTGAAAAAGGACTAAGGGATGGCCATATTAACATAAAATTCACTAAGCTGTATCATGAGGCACTTTACAGGGAGAATGACAGGATCAGTGAAGGCTATCACCATGACATAAGGAAACTTGGTGGGTGAATAGTTGGCATGGGAAAAGGATGCCTATCGAAAGACAGAGGATGGCTAGTAAAAATAAATTTTGCCTTCTAAGTACTTTTTCTTTGTACCAGTGTTAATCATTTTTAGACCGCTAAAACCCATGTATCCAAATCAAGATAACATTAAAAATATGAAAAGATCAAAATCAGTGCTCATGGCTCTAATAAGGAGCTGAACTCAGCATGTACCAGAAAGGGTGTCAAGATCTAACTCCAGGACTTTTAAATTCTATAAACTAATGAACTTTGAAAGTTTTCTGTATCTGTGTGAAAGTCATAGTATATTCCTGTCACTCCAGGTCTCTTAATTTCTCATAGACAATTTTAGTTTATGAAATATATATATAGATACATATATATCAATATATATATCTAAGTAGAATAAATTATACTTGCTTTGGATTTTTTGGATTGTATCTTTCTTATAGATGTGAAAGATCACACTGAGTTATTAAAGATTTTGTTTCAGAAAAGCAGTTATTGACTATAGACAAACTCTCAGAGAAAATCTGTTAGCTGTCCATATATTCTAACATGTGGTTAGGATGCTGTGCAGCATGATAACAAAATCTGTGCATTTAAAAATAATAATTAGATGAAGCAATACTGCATATTTCAGAAGCAGCAGAATTTCTAGGAGCTTTCGAAAGTAATAGTGTGAAATTTTTTTGAACACCCTTCACCCCATCTAGGTGTGAATTTTTTTTAGTTAAGATTTTTAACATGAGATATTGGCTAAGCATATGAAAAGTAAAAAAAAAAAAGTACAAGATTTTAGCTTCACTAGTAGAAAACAAGAGTCAACTTTCTTGTTCAAGAAGATAGATCAGGAATCTGTATCATAATATCCTGCTTTCTGAAAGCAGAATTTCTATGTTTGACCAAAATGTCATGATATGATTCTTAATTTATTTCTTTTTTTAATTTTTTAGTTATAATATTTTTAACTCAGTCAGTAGAGTATGAGACTTAATTTTAATGTTTTGAAGAAGAGATGTCTTACTTTATGGAGGAACTTGAGGAGGAGAGAACGATCTTTGAGCCATAGAAGTTGCACCATAGAAGCCAGGCTTCATTCTCAAAATCTTGTAACAAGCCCTTTCCAAGGAAGACACTGAGGTTCTGATGATGGAATAATCCAGGATACGTACATTAGAACCCATCTCTGTCTGACCCTGTTCTATTTCTCTGCCCATCTTGAAACATAGGTTTAGGGACACACCCTTCTGGTGAGACCCTTACCTTACCAATACTTTTGGTGCAGAATACTGGTGATGGTCCAGTTTTAACTTTGGGGCACTGGAAGAGCACTTGAAGTGACAAACATTTCCCCTGTGACTAATGATTATGCAAGGTTCTTGAGGCATATGTCAATGTGCAACATTTTTCAGAAGCTTTATATAGTTTAACTCAGTTTTCACACCATCCTGTGAGATCTGTGCTATTTTTTTTTTTTTTGAGACTAGGTCTCATTATTTTTGTCTGTGAAACCACAGGTTCACATTGCCGTGGCACCACGGACTCAAGCAATCCCCAACCTCAGCTTCCTAGTTAGCTAGGATTACAGGTGTGTGCCACGTCCAGCTATTTTGGGGGGCTAGATCTTGCTGTGTTGCCCCAGGTGGGATTCATACCATGATTCCCAGACCTAGCCACAACTCTATAAGGCATGCGCCACCATGCCTGGCAGGTGGAGGTGGTATTTGAAACCAGGTAGTCTCACTGCCAAACTTCCTTCCATTATGCAATACAGATGTCCATAGAGGGAGTGTGTTTCTGATTCACTTGTGGATGCCTAACAAGTTCTCAATCATCCAGAGACTGGTTGTCTACTTTAAGGATTGTTAAGTCATCTTGCTTTCCCAGTATTTAATTAATCTCATGAAAATTTCATGAGACCATCTATTACCTAGATACATTTTGGGGAACATTAGGACCATTTCTTTAGCTAGAGTTAATAATACTCTGTCAAGACATTGTTACAAGAAATCACACACACACAAAAACAAATGTGATATCAGTCTCAGATATTGAATATTTTGATATCTAAATGGAAGTTCAGAGAAGAGGTATACTTTGGTAGATCCAATGAGTGATTTCATCAAACTGCTGAAATCAGCAAAGGGACTGTGGAAAATCCACAGCAAAAGGATTTGACAGCAATGTATCTTGAACTGCCACTACAACACCTGCTCTCAGCTTTTCTTTCCTCAACTCCATGATATCTCTATCAGGGATGCTTTAAATGTTAAGTGCTCTTGTAGCTCTGAGATTTAATGTGATTGTTCTCCCCTACTAATCAGACATCTATCTGAATCCCTCACTAGCTCACAAACTCCATGAGGGAAGGGACTATGCTGCTTTTGCTCTTCAAAAACTCCCTCAATTGTCACATAACAGGTGTTAAAAAAAATCCTGGCTAAGTGAGTGGGGCAGGGGGGGTTAAATAGGGAGTGACATGGAATGGAAAAAAGCAGACCATCAATGGATACATGGAAGGAAATGTAGCTTAGTAGGTTATAGCTGGGGAATATATTGAGATCATACTTGGAAAGGCCTTGAATGGCAGGCGAAGTGACTATATTGAATTGGGAATGACCTGAAGACAGCCACCAGAACAGCAAGATGAAAATAGCTAAAGATTTATTAGGGGTCAGTGTGAGGATGGACTTAGAAGGGCAATTAGAGTGGCTCCTATAGGGGGAGCTGTCTAAAATACCCTCTCTAAATTTGTATTAGACAGGCTGATTCAGAGAATTAGAATCAACTGGAAGAGATTAGATAAAGATAGATAAATATGGATGGATGGATAGATAATTGATAGATAGATAGATAGATTGATTGATTGATAGATAGAGTTTGCCTCAATATCTTGTTTCTTTTTTATTAGTAATCATGTACAAGGATTGTTTTAAATGCATATATGGACATAACCTCACCATTTGTATTTTTCATTTTCATGCCTACAGGAATACTTTCATTCTTCAACTTAGCAAGGTTTCTTGGATGCATATATACATACATATATATAAATTCACATACATTCATTAATTCATATAAATTATACATCTAATATATATATATATGCTTATGTATATATTTGATGGATATCTCTCCTCCCCCTCTCTCATTCTGAAATTCCACTATCTGCTGTCTGCCAAAAGTTGGAAATCCAGGAAAGCTGGTGGTTAATTTATTATGATTCAAATATCTGAAAACAAGGGAATCCAATGGTATAAATTCCTGTGTAAGAACTGGAGAAGATGAGATGGGACATTCCAATTCAAGCAAACAGATATGGAAAGTGGCCAATTCCATTTTTTCTCCTTTTTTAAATTTTATTTTACACCCTTAGCAGATTGTATGATACCTGTTCATTTGAAGGAAGAATTCTACTTTGCTTAGTCAATGATTCAAATGCTAATCTCACCCAGATAAGCTCTCACAGAAACATTCAGAAATGTTTAATCTGGCCTTCCAGAGTCAGTCAAATTGACACATAAAATTAACCATCGTTATATTATCAACTGCCAAAGAGTGAGAGTCATATGGGTTGACCTTTCTTCTATAAATTTTCCAGAGACAAAAACCTGTATTTCTAACTACTTGTCACATATGCAAATTATGATTTATTTTAAGCAACCAAGGGACTAATTGCAAAAGGACACTATGTTGAGAGGAGATAAGAGGCCACCTATGCTCAGTAGACTATGCAGGTTGTTTTTGCTCTGAGCATGCCCCATTTCCATCACTGCTACTTTAGTCTTGCTGCTCTGACATCTGAATTTCTGCCAAAAAAAAAAAAAAAAAGTGGAAGCATCATTGATAGGGTCTCGGTTGGTGAGATCTCTACTTCCAAGATTTCAACTCATTTCTTTCTTCAGTACATGATTTCAGTTTCTCCAGAATTGATGGACTATTACTCAAAATGACTTCTGTGTAATTATTCATTCGTCAGTCTAACACATGCTGTTCTAACACTAACAAACAAAGAGGATAGACTGAGCCTGCTCTTTTCTCATCTGAAGTCAGGATAAAAATACAGAAATACTGCTGCCACTGTTACATCAGTTACTGTCACAAAAGGGCATGGAAAAGAACAAGAAGTAAAGGTTACATGAATTATTCAATGATCAGATGACTGAGAAGAACACTACAACTTTACAATTTATCATTTTCATTGATAAGCTTGCCAGTATTATTAGTTTGAACATTAGTGTTGTTTTTGTTGGTAAATACTATTTGCCAGGGAAAGGATTGCAGAATGAACGTTCCGTCATAGGGCACCAAAAAAGGCAAACAAGCAAATGGCAAGGTTGTCTGCATGTCAGGCATTTAAAACATTCTTTATAGACTACTGCATTGAAAAATGGAAAAGCTGAGATGTAGCAGCAAATTAGGAGCTTATGAAATAAAATAGCAGCTTGAACAAGGATGATGTCAGTGAGCACGCAAAGGAAGAAATGAACATGTAAATGCTTATCGGGACAGAGCAGGCGAGTTTTGCTAAAGGTGGTAAGAAAAATATTTAAAGGTTGAATAAATATTTAAAGGTTGAATATGATTATAATATTTTGAACTGGGAAAGGTTATAATATGGAAAGTGAAGACAGAAGAAAGAGCATGCTGAAGCAGGAGGATGCTGACACCAGAAAGGAAGGAATTGAGTTCAAATTTATGAGAAAAAACCCAGGGACAAATGTAGAGTGAGTGGTTGGCACCACAACTCTGGATTTGAGAGATTTTTCTTTCTAATGTAAGTAGAGGACTTTAGAGAAGACATGGTATGAGACTGGAAATGACATACCAGCTTAATCTAGATAGTTTTGTGCAATACTATTTAAGAAGAAGGACAATTTAGAAAAGAAACCAATAGTCTCAAATCCTGCTGATAAATAAGTAGATATGAGAACTTAGAAAACCTTGCTGGATTTGATGACAACAAAAGGTGTGTGCATGAAATAATCAGACTGTAAGGAGTTAAAGAGTGAAATTGAGGTTTCAGAGGGCACTAAGTGTAGATAAACTTTTAACAATTTTGAATATTGTATGAAAAGTAATCTTGTTCATGGTTATTACTTATTGAATCAGCTCTATGTTGGGGAAGATTTTAGACTACAAACCTGAACACAATGTAAATAGAGGGTATAGGACTATAGAGATTAAGAAATAAGATATATACAAGAACAGAGAATTATGTTTATTAACAATTGCTTTAAAATTGGCATTAAAGCTGTAAGATGAATTAAAATGGAGACAGCTCTTCTTCTGAGTCAGGAGACAGGTGCTAAATATGATGGAGAATACGAAATGAGTTTGCAGAGGAGGAAAGGAGGATGTAAAGTTTGCCCTGAGTGGTCTCAATCTTATCAATGATAATAGGTATCAAGAACAATTTTTCATTGAAAAATAAATACATATAATACTTTGTAATAAAGTTGGATGAGAACTTATATTAATTATCTTTTATTTTCTATCTTTTCATGCTTTGATACTATGTTCCTTGCTGGACCTAGAAAGATTGCCTCTTCCAGAGTTACTTAGTTCCTAGGTCTAATAAAAAACTTAACCACTGAACATGCTTTTCAAGTGCAATTCAGTCACCCAAGGCCCTATATCCCAAAACATTTCATTTGTTAAGTTCTCACACGTAGGGTCATTGTCCTCTGTCCTAGTTATCCCAGAGATCAATACCAGACACCCAAGAACAATCCCCATGCACAAGAGTTCACTGAAATGATTGAAAGTAGCCGATCCAAAGTCTGTTTATCCTGCCTTGCCTGTTCCTTGTGGTGGAAATCATAGAAACATTTCTTGAATTTACCTTCTCTGCTTCTTCACTGACTTCATCTTCCTTCCTATGAGGTCCCATAGGATTCTATGCCCCCTTCACTTGGGAACTATGATCAATAAACTGTATTTCAACATAATAATATCATTATCTATTAGCTTTATATAGCCAAATAATCATGCATCCAATTAAAAGGATACCTTATAATTATAAATATTACACCAATACCTAATATGTAAAGTTTATACAACTGTTAGGCTCAAAAAAAGTGGCTAGAAGGATATATATAAGTAAATAATAATAAAAAATAAAAGAAAATGGATAAGGAATAATTAATTGTTCTCTAATTTAAATTTTAGTAATTATTTTGTATCACTGAGAATATTTCTTGGTTGTTCAAACAATTATAAATAACATCAATTTGTGATGAAACTTAGTGTGTATTTTTAAATACAAAATTAAAGCATGTACCAAATTTAAAAATATCCATGCTATCTATGTGTCACAATCTTAAGGTTTGTACAGGAAATAGCTGAACTAGGAGGCACAAGGAACCTGGATGTGCCTTTGTTCATCAAGTAGGCCATCATATGGCCAGGTATGGTGGTGCATACCTGTAGGTGGCAGCCTAGGAAGCCACAGACGGGGCCAGGGATCATGGTTTGAGTCCCACAGGGGCCATGTAGAGAGACCTAGTTCCAAAAAAATATAGCTGGGTATGGTGGCGTGAGCCTGTAATCCCAGCTGCCTGGGAAGCTGAGGCTGGGGATTGCTTGAGACTGTGGTACCCCGGGTAACGTGAGCCTGCAGTTCCAC
>PVHY01001401.1:90370-114889 GCA_004024945.1 Uropsilus gracilis | reverse complement strand
GTTCTCTCGAATTATGGCAACATCCTGCCTGTCCACTTTCATTTGCTTTTAATTTTTGGTACCAACCCCATTTTGGAGACAATCTTCTTCCTGATGGATTGAAACACAAACTTATTTCACACTGATTCTGAATAAGTCTAGGGATGTCACTTTTCTATTGCATCATATATCAAATAGTTTTCTTAAAAAGAAAGACGTGAACCAGCAGTGTAAGATATGAATAACCTGTGTGTGATGGACTTTACACTAAACAGAACTATTCCTTATTGTTCTGGGAATGGTAACAGTGACAGGGTTGAAACATTTATATAATCAGTCTGTTATAGGACATTGCTTGTATTCCCTGTCTGGCCTGAGTAACTTTGTCATAATGAACGGAGACTTTTCTAAATTACATTATTGCCAGTTATTTTAGAATATTGTACTAATTACAAAAGATTAACCTTAAAGCTCTAATTGGAGGGTTGATGGTTAATAGGGCCAGTTTCTAGCAGGATTATGGTTTGAAACTATAAGGGAGAAACAACATATGAACCTTTCACTTCAATGTTTTCTTATAATTTTTATAATTCTGATTATTTTGATATTGTTTTTTAGATCTGTTATCTCAATTATCTAAATTTTCTAAAGAATGCATTCCAGGAAGCCATCAGTTTAGAAAACAAACAAATGCATTGAGAAGAAATTATCTTTTGCTTTCATATTCCAGTATCAGCATCATGCTTTGATTCCATTGTTGGTAGGAACAATAGTCTCATCTACACAGCATTCATACTTTTGAATAATTAAAAAGGGAACTTGTACAAAAGCAGCTGTGAAAATATTTAATGCTGTAGTTATCGTGTCAAATCTTTATCATTTTAAAAAAGAGAAATATCACATATTTCCTCAACTTTTGTGTTGAGATAATAAGGTTTTCTAAGTAATTCATAAAGTGAGTTGAATGAAGAGTTTAGTTAAGCTTCTGAAAAGACTATCACTTTGAGTGTCTGACTTCTGACATCTCCTACACTTTTTAACTATATGAAAATCACATCTTTAGTGTCTGCTTTAGAAAGTTAGCTGTCTTCTGATTTTAAAGATTCTACAAAAGCTCTGTTCTGAAATGGTAATTGATTTAGCTGGCAGCACCTTCCCTGTGAGCATCAGAATTCCTCCCTCAGCTAGTGTGATGCCCTTAGTTTCTTTGGGGACTGGCCCATAGTCTCACTTAGCATAAGCCTTTCATTTAATATTCAAAAGGATGT
Organism: Uropsilus gracilis; assembly: GCA_004024945.1. NCBI lineage: Eukaryota > Metazoa > Chordata > Mammalia > Eulipotyphla > Talpidae > Uropsilus > Uropsilus gracilis. The sequence continues at coordinate 113,642 of PVHY01001401.1, read as the reverse complement.
TAGTTGTTGAAAAAAAATCTAGATGATAAACTGCTTGAGATTTAATTTTGTTACTGCCTTGGGTGTTTAGCTGAAGATGGTTTTTCTTCGAGTTTGTTGATATGTCAGTCTCCAGAAATACGAGAAGGAACATCTGACGTATTTGGAATTTGAACTCATTGATAATTCACTCACCTATTGCAAAATCTATTTTATCAAATAGAGTCAATAACAATAGAACAATAATCTAGGTGGTGTTATTTATGTGCCAAAAAAGCAACACACCTTTTTAAGAAGCAAGAAGTTGTGCTGGTATATCTATAGATACAGTTTTCAGGAATGGCACTATAATGGAAAAAAGAGAGGAGGTTAACTGGGTAGTGGGGCATAGGATGGATGACATGCTGGCCCTTTGGAAGTATCTTGTATCTGTCAGACTATGAGAATCAATACAAGAAAATGTACTTTTTTTCCATCTTTCATATGCCCTAAGCAATGCCCTAATGTAGGGGTTGGCAAATCTTTTTTCTGTAGTAGGTCAGAGAGACTATCTGTTGTGTCTGGTGTTCTACACAGTCTCTTGTGCACAGTTCTCCCCAACTGAATGAGATGAGCTATAGACAATACACAATATGAATGGTGAGACTCTGTTCCAATGCTATTTTATTTGTGGACTAATTTGAATTAAATATTATTTTCATGTACTACAGAATAATGTCATTCTTTTTCTTTTCCTTTCAACCACTTAAAATATAAAAACTCCCTCTGGGGAGTCCTCTGGTGGGGGAAAGGGTACTCCTTTCCAGGCTCTCAGGATCTAGGGGTCTAGGGACCTCAGAATTGGAGATCCTGGCCCTCCCTTTCAGTGTCTGGGGTGAGGGCAGGATAGCCAAGGGGCATGAGCTGGGAGAGGGGATTAGTAGGCTCTGCCTTTCAGGCCCAATCCAGTGAGGTAGGTCAGAGGTGGGAGCTGAGGTCCTTTCAAATTGTGCAGATCCTTGGAGAAGAGCTTCAGCTCACACCACCAGTGCACCCTAGGCTGCTATTAGAGGTAAGGGGGGCCTCAAGGATTAATCCCATGCTACTGGAACCTCAGAGACTCAGGAACTTTGGGTCCAGGGATCTCAGGCTGGGGAAGCCAGCCTCTGCCTCCATGTGGGCAGGGGTGGAGGCTGAGCATCTCTGCATGGGCTGAGGTGCTCAGACCTACACTAGGAATGAAAAATCCAGTCTCTCCAGCTGCATATATAATGCAGAGGAAAGAAAGTACTTATGGTCCAGGTTGGGACAAGCACTATGTTAAGAACTACTGAGAAAGGAAGGTGAAACCAGTGATTAAGGATTAAGGTAACCTGAAACAAATTTCTACCCACATCCCCTCTGGCACTGGGGAATCAAACCCCGGGCCCACAGTAATATGCAACATGAAAGAGGCTCCCTCCTTTACCAATTAATGGGGGGAAGAAAGCCTCCAGGAGCAGTTGTGGCCCCATGGCAGAACTGCTAACAAAAGTGAGGAGAGGAGCTCAACCAACCACCTGGGGAAGTCTGCCCCAGTAGGAAATGCCTCACCACCACTGGCTGGAGTTACACTCCAAAAGCCAGATATCAGAACTGTATGGCACAGAAACAGCAACTAGTGACAGAAAGGATCCTGGAGAAGTGCACCACATATCTGCCTGACAGCAAGTTTCCAACATGCTTGGCCTGACTATCTGCCTCAGCTATTCCTGGAGATCTGAGCAGCCTCATCTGTTGCTGTTTAGGAGTGCAAATCCACACCCAGGAAAAAAGAACATAGTTTTAGAAAAAGAAAAGACCAGTGGGCCAAACATAGACCAACAGCTTGCAGCAAGAGGAGTTGGAGTGCCAGAGGGGGAAAGGGGGAAAGAGAAGGTGGGGTGGGGAATAATGGGTACAATACAACCATGCAAACATGACCAATATTGTACATGTACAATAATTACAAAAAAATTTTAAAAATATAAAAACTATTCCTAACTCACTGGCTATACAAAACCAGGAAGTATGATATTTACTTGATCTTTTCCCCTGTCCTAAATAATAATTTAATAATATTTTTTAAGAATACTATATACATATTTTTATTTTCTATGTTCTAATAGTATGTTTTGGCCAGGAGATTCAAGCCTAAATTACACTTTTACTTTCATTAAACATAATATTTAAGAATATGTTCAACTCTTAAGTCCATTAGAACTATAGTGTTTTCACATATAGACAAACAAAAAGCAGTGGATTGAACTGTATATTTTATTCTCTAAGTCTCACTAAAGTTTCTGTGCATTGTGAATAAATTTTATTTGTAGTTTCATTTACCGATGGAATGATACCTGTCCACTACGGAATTAAACATTTGTAAATTATATACATATATATATATATATTCTATACCCTTCTTTTTCTACTGATGTTATCATTTGACTTTGCATTACAAAAGAGATTTTACTTTGATACAACACAGTAAGGGAGAAAATGGCAGAGAGGGAGAACAAAAGGGGACCAGAAATATGAAAAATTGTTAAAAAACATGAGAGAAACACAAAAAGGAGGTGATTTCTCATTTGAATTAGCAAAGATTATATGATGTGTGTTTAGACAAGGGTTGTTGAAAGTATTCATATTACTATTCAGTAAAATAATGGAGGTAATGCATTTCTCACAGTTCCTCGCTTGCAAGAAGAGCTCAATAAATTTCAGCAATCACTTTTTATTAATAATTGTGATCATCATATTTTCCTGCACTGACATAACTGATCAAGTTCTGTGATTTCCTCAGGCTCAGTTTCATCACCTGTAAAATGTAGCCATTGTTACTTCCAATTGCTGTCCTGAGAATTAAATGAGAAAGTAAATTCCAAAAACCTAAGACACAGTCTTGTGCAGAGTAGTCTGTGGTCACCTGTGATTTCTCTAATGCCAAGATTGTTTACTGATTGTTAGCAGCCTTTCTTTGTCATCATCTAATTCAAACAAATTGTCATTTAAGTCCTTGGAATTTCTTTTCACTTCTATGATTAAATATCCCTTCCATTGTACACTTGAAAATTTTTGTTTGGATAGTCCAATATGAGACGTTAATATTATTATTTGTGTTTTCTTTCATTGTAATAAATTTCTACCTCAGATATCAAAATGCCCAGTTTCCTTTCAAACTTGATACTAGTTTCAATATGTTATTCTTCCTTGTTTATTTTTTTCATGAATCCTATCAATTCATTTAAGACATTAAGTAGAATTTTATGAAATTGATGGTTTTGTCTGTAAAAAAGAATGCTCTTCTCTTGGCAGTTGTACATAATTCCACTCAATATTTATTAAAGTAGAATAGAACAGAATCAAGGACAAAATTGTGAATTAGTTCTTATTGCAAGTGTTGACTTTTTTTTGGGGGGGTCATGAATCTTTTTGAGAATTATATGAAAGCTATTTATTTCCTTTCTGCAAACACACACACACAGACACACACAGAGCATACAATTTTATATACTATCTTGTTGTTTCATTGTATAGTCATTTCCTTCAGGGAGACAGGATATAAAACATTTTCTAAAAGAAATTAAACCTCTCATTCTGAACTTTAATGCAAAAGTGTTCATAGCCTAAAAATTTATAACAACATAAATAGTGTATAATTTATACATGTTTAAGTGTATAGTATATAATTTATAAGGCTAAAAAGCCTTAATCATGCTTCACTCTAAATTTCAACAAGAAGACAGCTATTTTTGTGGAAAATCATCTTTTGACAATTTGCTTTTGTATTTTCATGTCTATGCTTACAAATGCTGGAATTTTAACTGACAAATGTCTGTAGCAAAATAAATTGAATCTTAGTTTTCTTTGTGGTTATTCTAGATGAGAATAGGCTTATTTCAAGGAGTAACAGAATTTCCAAATTTTCAAGTGGAATTTATATCATATCATATCTTTTGCTTTCAAGTCAAGGAGCTGAACTCTCATAAAGTTTACGAGTTCAGCAAAGTAGGGATTAAGAATCTCATTTTCAGGCCATCTAAGAAGTAACTTGCTAAACACTTCTGTGGTGTTAGGCAGGTGCCTATAGATTGGGTTTACTTAAATCTTGATGGAGCTTTGTTTCTTTTAATTCAGCAGTATAGTTTTCTCCAGCAAGGATATTTTCAAAGTTATTTCTTCCCAAGCTTTTGTTCCAGAATATATGTTGAACTAAAATATCTCACATTTTTAAAAACAGTATCTTATTCACTGAAGAGGCTTAATGAAAATATTTACATTATTTCTGTGGCCAAAAATGCTTTTCAGATAAATTCATTCAGAATGATATTTTTCCTGACAAAGGCCTTTGTAAGTAAATTTCTTGTATCAAATAAAAAGAGTGAAGGTTGGGGGTTAGGACTCTGCCCTGAGTTAGCCAATATTGTATTAAAGAACGTTCTTTTAGGTCCTATGAAAGAACTCCATATTGTGCTCTTCTAGTTTGACAAAATTTCCTGGCAAAACGTACTGAAGTGGGATGATTGTTTTCATGGTGGTGTCCAAATGTTTCAGGCAGTTGATCAAGTTTCTAACATTACTGCCTCCTGATTTCTAACACTAGGATCATTAATATGAGTGGAGTTGGTTTCAGTACATCTTTTCTCATAATTTAGCTCATAATTGTTACAGTGTGGAGAAATAGTGGGATGAGTCCAGAGGCATGGGAGAGAGAAAATTCACCAGAGAAATTGTTGCAAACAGAAAAGGTGGATTTGTTAAACTTTGACCTTGCAAAGTTGCAGAGGGTGAGATAGGAGAGGTCTGCATGGGAAGAAGGATTTAGGGTTCCCTTTTGCAATCTGTTTTGTGAACTTTCATGTCTGGAGGAGTCTGTTTCTGCTGATTGTTATCTATTGGGACATCAGGTTTCAGTGGGCCTTCTGCACAGGAGGTGTCCTGCCTGCCTCGTTCTGTTTGCCCTGTTTCCGCAATCCTGGGAATTTGCCCCATAGCTGCATGGACCCATGGCCAGGTTCTCATGGCAACATTATCAGTTTCCCCTTCTCTTATCTATTTTGTGTCTCCCAGAATTGTTCAGCTGAGAAGTGCAGAGACTAACTTTTAACACTATTAAATGATACTCGAGCAAAAGTCGTTTAAAGTTCATTAAGGATAAGCATCATACAGAAGCGCTTATACTTGCCCTTCAGTGTGACTTCTCATAGACAAGGTTATCACGCATCTTCTCAGGTTCCAAGGCTAACTTGATTATTATGTATCTTATTCTAGTACTTGAAAGAGGAGCAGCACAAACTGTGCCAAATAAAAGTTGCTAATTGATAAAATAATATTTTCACTGTTAATAATAGATAAGTGTGCAAATGCTTGCATTTTCTGTCTCAAAATTACTATAAATCATTATTGACTAAAATATGCAACTAAACTATTGCAACTTCGTTTAGATCTTATCCTTGATTATTAGAAACAATCCCCTTATTAGTAGATCTATTTCTGTCTGAAAGGAGTCACTCCATTCTGCAATACCACCCATGAATAAAATGGTACATACCTGCTCATATTTAACAGTTTAGAAAAACGTTTAGTCAATATTCATATTTCCTGTTACTTTGAATATTTTAATGCTTATCATGATGTTTATTTTTCTCACTTCCTTGAAAATATTTCAAGTTTTCTTAATGAAGTTAGTAAATCTCTTGCAATAACAATTTCCTCAGCATTTTAACAGTGTTCCTTGTGCCCTTTCAGAGAAAGAAATTCATTTATTTTAAGCAATCAACTTTCAGAAGGTTTATGCCAAGGAATTCTTATTTCCCTTCAAGAAAATGTTGTTCAGAGCCTTTAGATATTAAATATAAAAAATAGTTGAAGGTATTCTCATGGGGGTGGAGAGGAGAGTGAGGGGGTGGAGAGGAGAGAGAGAGAGTGAAATAGGAGAGGGAGAGACAGGAGCAAGAGAGAGACAGGGAGAGGGACAGGAGAGAGAGGGAGAGGGAGAGAGAGGGAAAGGGAAGGGAGAGGGACAGAGGGAGAGGGAGAGAGGGAGAAAGAGAGGGAGGGAGGAGAGAGAGAGAGAGAAAGAGAAAGAGAGACTGAGATTGAGATTCCTGGGGTAAGGAAACCATTCCTGAGAGATGCCTCTAGGTGATGCTTCCTTGCTCCCAGATCTCCTTAAGAACAGAACTTGAAAATGGTTTTGCAAGCAATAGTCAACTTATCTTTTCTTCTCTGAAAATTTGCTGCACTTTTTGTAAAAGATAGTGCATTACTTCTCTCCTACTTTAATTTACAAAGTGATCCCTGTCTACCAGAAGAGTAACTGAAAACCCAGTCTCCATCCTCAAGACTCTGAAATTCACCAGGAACCCCTTCTGGGCAGTTTCTGATGATCATGTTCTTTCCAAAATAAGTGAGCCCCCATGAAAATCAGTTTCCCCTTTAAAGATTTTTCAACCAAACCATCAAGTTTGGATGCTGTGAGTCACAGCAAACAGCCAAGATGATTTCCACAGAAGAAAGCTGAGGTTCTCCTGTCATATTTCCTTCATGACCCAAGTTGCAGTCAGAAGGCCCTGAACATGCTGTGTCAGCCCCTCCAGGTTTTCTTTATGTCCTCTCTAGTTCACTTAAAATGGGCTGTTATGGTGCTTCTGTATGCTTACTAAACACCTCTGCTTGAAGTCTCTTTAACCCAGTGAGTCAAAGAAAATAGTTTTTCTTTAATGTCACAAACTGCATCAATTGTGAAACCACATACTAGTCCTTTCATTACAATTATTTACATATACTTTACACTTCTCTTCACATAAAGGGAAATGCCCCAAGGATAGAAGGTACTCCCTCAAGGATCTCATTTCAAGGACTGACTTACCTTTTTTTTTTTTATCTAAATAAAAATTGATAAATGGAAACACAGAAGAGAAACAAGGGCAATGGGAGTTTCTTGTTCAGATTTCCTAGGGTGAAATAGTGTATCTTAATAACAGAGAAGACCATTTCCTATCCACCCACCATCAACATACTCTAACCACTTCAAGGGTGGGCAAGTTTGGGACTATTGGCTATGTTAAGTAGCATAACACTGGCATTCGGGTGCAATGATCAAATCCTGCAGAGGTGAAAAAGCCGTCTCAAAAGGACAGCTCACCAACCAGGAAGAGTAGAACTGAGTAAGAGGACTGTTGAAAACAATGCAGAGTCCAGTAGGTGCTGTGACTGGGACACCAGTTCAGGAACACACAGGAGAAACTGGCTAGGCATGTCTGGACAGATGGAGAAGAATTTGCAGGAAATGATGGGTCCTGGTTAGCAGATGGGGGCAAGACATGTTTAATTTGTGCTATAACAATTAATGTAATTTGTCCTGTATTCAAACACTACTGAGGTCCAGAAATATTTGGATGACTTTTTAATGCTACTGAGATACAAAAGTCTTGCAATTTCTAATCATATATTTAAGGAGGTTTTAAAGAACATATTTATTAAGAATAGGATAGAAATGCCTCATGAAACCGTATATCACACTGCGTATGGTACATATACATAAGGCATTTTTTTCTCCCCTCAGTAAGCGATTTTGCTAAGCTAGGCTACCAAAAGTAACAGAAGACATAGAAAAGGATGCATTTTTTGAGGACTTTAAGGAGAGCAAATGAATCATTTTTTTCAGTTTTGGCCATGATGGCTTAGCTTGGTGAGCTCTATTTCATATTCGCTTAGCACTTTGCCCAGTTTTCTAGAAAATACAGTTTGGCACAAAGGCAGAAAACATGCTTTGATTCAAAAATGGAAAATAATTGTTCTTAAACTATGGAAATAGTGAGACCATAAGGATAACAGTAAACAGATGTCTCTGAAAGAAGTGTGAAATTCACAAAAACTCTAATTTCCTGCTATCACTGAAACACTCCCCTTTAGTTTTTAGTTTGTTATCTTTAGATAGCTAGGTGACCTTGGATAAATGGTTAACATATATCAATTTTCCATCTTTCTAACTGGAACTAGTTAGAAATTAATGAATGTTTGGATCGTTTTGAAAACATCTTCTACCGAATAATTGTTTTGGATGAAATTGGGTCAGTATCTGCACTCTACTGCCATGCAAGATAAATCTGGCCCTAAAATTTTATTGAACTATGTGAATCATTTTGACTTTCACTGTGAAACATTCACTTATTCCTTATGCTTCTCTTTGACTCAATCATTTTGGACATGTTGGGAAGACACTAACTTAAATCAGTGTTAGTTACGCTCTTCGGTGACTTTTGATAAGACTATCATAGAAAGATGTCTGAGCCAATAGAACCATCTGGACCTTTCATGTTTTTATGACTCAAATTCTTTTACATTTGTGAATTATGCCAATAAATTTTAAGATACTTGGATTGAAACAGCGAAAGACTGGCCTTTATATCTGGGTCATTTTATCCCCCCTTTTTATAAGATATATTTGAAGTTAAAAATACTTTGGTAAGGATATTCTCCTCTGAAGTAACTCACATTTATAGCTCTACTGCATTTATTATTTGCACAATTAAGACCAGTGTCACTTAAGACCTGGATGGTTAATTGACAATATAAGTATGTACTTATATTTTTAGTAGTATTTGAATTCTCTGTGGGGTTTATCTTGCTATTCAAGGTCCTAGATGGTCCTAAAGGAGTAATCTCACTCCTCTCAAATACATTTAGTCCTTTGAATTCAAGGTTTCACATCGTAATGTAGATGGGAGCTTATGTCCAGTCATCTCCACAGAACTTATTGATTTTGTGTACTTCACATTTAATAGTATGGAATGCTAACCAAATAAGCACTCCTTGTTGTTTTAATCTTTTTGCTGGTACAGATCTAGTTCTGTCTGTGCTCCACAATTTATTCAGAAAAGGCAAGAGAGTCAGTTCTCTTTCCACACAGCTGTCAGGGCAGTTATTGAGCCCCTCCCTGAGGGCTCTGTCAGTGATTGGACTGCACAGTTCTGTTATAAAGTTCTGGTTAATGGTACATCAAGAGAATTCAGTCATCAATGTGGAACATTAGCTAAGTTTAACTAAGACTTTAAAATTAGACCTTATTGTTTGTTAAGAACACATTGTTGGAAGGAGGAGGGGGAAATTCTAACTTATCTAGTAGCTGAGTGTCCACCAAGCCCTACTTTAAGACAACAAAATTATAGACTTCCTTTTGCACACTGGTACTTCCCAAAACCTCTTTTACAGTTTTCCTTGTGGTCAATGTCAGGGAGTGACTTTGTGTTACTTAGGTCAGAGAAAGCAAAAATCCAATGTGGATTAGATAAGAGCTAATCTTACAGTGATGATTTTTCAGTAAAAACTTTTAAAATAATGTTTGAATATGTGATTATAAGCACAAGGCTGAGGTGATGGTTAGTCCAGTATGATATTAAAGAATCAATTATTTTTTTGAGATTTCAATATTGTTTTTCTAGATACCAACCAGTAACAATAGCTAGTTATAGAGCATCTGATTTTTTCAAGATAGGGACTTAGCAAAAAAAAATTCTTTTAAAAAGAGTCAAAAATATATATTTTCTCTCTGCCGCTTTGTCATATCCATATGGCATACTTGAGACCATGGGTCTGGCTGTGTTCTGACAAAGCATCAATGTTGAAGATGGGGGAAAAGAAAAGGAGAAAGGTCTCTTTAGGTGATGTCACTAAGCTGATGAATGATCAACCTGTAAGTCATTCTGCTTTCAGATTTCCTGCCCAGTGGGGAAAAATTAATGATTGGTGTAAAAAATGTAGATCTAATGTGACTTAATATTTTAGGTGGAGAAACAATTTTCTAACGGGAGCAGGTAGGTTTTGTGGAATGATAATAAAACTTTTACAAGTCAGAAATGCTTCTATGTTAAATGAATGTTTCCAAGAATATATGGTTTCAGGTGTTAATATGAACTCATATCCTAGATCCCAGAAATTCCAGCATCAATTAAATCACGTTAGTAAAATCTTACTTAGACAAGATTAAACAACTTTGTGACAGAACATCCCAGAGCCTATATTGTACTAATATATCCTTTGAATTTCTGAGAGGAAACTGAGCTGCATTTCTCTGTTTTATAATCAGAATGTTCCATAAAATGCCATGAGGGACAAAAACTATTAGTTTTATTTAATAAAGAGAATGAAAAATATCAAAAAGTCACTGTATCCCTACTCACTGACATTATTGAAAAACACATTAATATAGACACCTTGTTTTTCTGCTCCAATTTCTTGAGGGAGCTTATCTAGCTGGGAAATGAGCTTTTTGGAAGATAGAATATGAACATTGTTCATAAAGCAGAGAGTTGAGAAATCAGCCTGGCTTTTGGGAAACTTTTCTCAGGATAAAAGAGAAGCACTGGAATCCTACTTTCTTCAACTTAATTGGAACCAGTCTTGGGGGAACTTTCTAAGATTCTCGGATTTCATCCTTCCTCCTATTCATCTTTGTTTCCTTAAACTGAAAAGTATGCATTTGCTTGTGCTCAAAGTTTGTGAAGAGGTGGGCAATGTTGAAATACTATGGTGGAGTCTATGGCAGTTTAGAGAAAGGCAAAAACCAAGGGCCAGCAACTATGAAATGATTTTGAGAAGGGCAGAAATGCAGGAGAAAACTAAGGGACTGATTCTTCTGCAGGGTTTTCCCAAAGTGTTTCTCAGTAGTCCTTTCCTTGAGGAAAAGGCATGATGTTATTTCTGGTTCACCAGTTAAGACACCAGGAATGATGAACAGCAGTACATCGCTACAGGAATACAACAAGGAGCTAAAAGTTCTATGCCCCTTGGAGTCAAGAGTTAACATGGAGAGCTGTGGAGCACACATCACCCAGAAAAGGGCCAATTTTTGCCAGGACCAACTAGAAAAAGGTGACTCTGTCTGGATGGAGGAGTGGAACTTCTAAGACCTAGGGGTCTCAAAGCAGTTCTGTTGCTAACAATTGCGTGGCTGTGAAAGATAAATCTTTGTCCTTCTTGGGTGTTAGTTCTCTTCTTTGTGAATGAGAATTTATCCATTATATTAATGATCTATGATACCTCCTCTTGTCTTTAAACAACAATTGACAAGGGGACTTTTTGGAGAAAACAAAAACAAAGACAAATGACTGTGGGAACGTGATTACAAAAATTATCCTGGAGACAGAAAGTTTTCTTTTGTCCCTGTTCTAATACAAATTGTACTTTAATGACAGAAGCAAGAACTAATTGGGAGGCTGCTGTATGTTGATGAAGCAATGCTGAGGTTGGGCAGAGGCACTTTGCTTTAGGACAGGATCTGAAATTTTTGCTTCTGAGGGGCTATGTGTGTGTGTGTGCGTGGGGCGGGGGGATGTGCCACTTTTTCTTTGTTCATTCATCTCTTGACACTAAATTTGCTCCTAAATCTGGGTTATTGTGAATAATGCTGCTATGAACACAGGAGAACAGATGTATCTTTAAGATAATCATTTTGTTTCCTTCATACACACACAAACACACAGAGAGAAGGAAAATTGCTAGAATATACAATAGTTCAATTTTTTTTTTTTTTTTTTTTTTTAGGTACTGCCATGTTGTTTTCCATGTTGGCTGTATTCATCCATATTTACATTCATGCCGACAGTGCATGAGTTCCTTATTTTTCCCCTTATTCTCATCACATTCCTTACTTCTTATGTTTTGACTAGGCATTCTTACAAGTGTGAGGTGATAGCTCACTGGGGGTTTTGAATTTCCTTTCCCTGGTGATTAATGATACAAACATGTTTTCATGTATGGCTATTTGCATGTTTTCTTTGTAAAGATCTACTTAGATCCTTTGATCCATTTTAAATTGGATTATTTGTTTTTTTCTTCTGTTGTTACTTTTTTTTCAGCTAATTACAAGAGTTCTCTGTTTTGCAAGTGTTTCCTACTGTTCTATAGATTATTTCATTCCACTGATATTTCCTTTATTGTTCAGAAGTTTTTAAGTTTGAATGCAATCTCATTTATTTTTGCTTTTGTTGCACTTGTGTGCTTCATATGTTTAATTAGCTTAGATACTGTCTATTAGTGAAATCAACTTTGCTGCAGACTGTGAGGTTTCCTCTGTTAAGAGGGAGTTATATGTATATACCACATTTTATTATCTTTTGATTTATTGAGGGACATTTTGGATATTTTCACATGTTGGCTTTTATGGAAAATGCTGCAATGAATGTGGGTTTGGAGAAAGACAGGGATGAAACATGCAGAAGGTAAACTGCATATGCCTTCAGTTTCCTGTCTGTCATGGCATTGCTCACAGCCATCAAAACAGAGAGCACTTACTTTTCCTTGGACTACTAGTCCAAGATTATAAATAGAATCCATGAACTTTCTCCCTACACACTGATTTTTTTCTTAGTCCTAAATGGAATTGAGAGTAAAAACAAAGACTTTCATCATGCTTTATACTCTTAAGCAATAAATTTTGCCCTAAATTAAACAATTTTTTAAAGGAATTATCTGATTGTCTAACCACAGCTCAGTTAATATAACCCAAATTCTATTTTGAACACTGAGATATGAGAGCTGGGAATCAACCAGTCAGACACTGTAAAGGAAACTGGAGAGAGTGCTTTTGGCATGAACATAACAGTGTAAACTATTCTATGTATACTTTGACTTCCTTTGCATTAGTATCTTACTGCAGTCAAGGTACAGGAAGTACCCTTAATGTGTCACTGACTCAAGAGAATTTATACTCTTGTAGTATGTCCTTAATTTTATGAAAGTTTTGAGGTCTGTTGGGCCAGCTGAGTTAATTCAAGAGCAGTTTGAATTCTTATTGCCCCAGAACTAAAGGGTTAAATTTAGGTGGATGCAAATTTCAGTTTAATGTCAAGGAGCATGTTTCAACACTAGAAATTGGTAGAAATCAAATGACCCCTACTGCCAATTTTCTCAGTCTTTAGATTGAACTAGATTTCCTTTTGTGTATATGCAAATGAGAATGAAGGAATAAGAGAATCTGAAGGCATTCATGTTAATGTTATACAACCACTTATGCTTCATATGTAAAGAATGTTTGTCCATCTTATAAAATAACAGGGAACTGGTACCAGATATGCAATTCAGATTTATAAGGTATTTCATATATTACTTTTTATTTTTTAGCAAGTGGTACACTTTTCTATTGGCCTATTTAGAAATAAAACCAAATTTATTCACAGATACATGTTTTAAAATCCAAAGTAATTATAAAAGCACAGCTCATATGCTTTAAATCACTTATAATCATCACAACTCTCATAAGAATCATAGTAGCTGCATTTTAGAATGAATTATAGCAGAAACGGTATAGTTCTAAGATACATACTATTCTGAGTCTCACCTGCATCTCCAAATCTTCTTCTTCAATAAAGCACTAGGAATTCCTAATAAGAGTGACATTATTATAGGCATAAGCTGTGTTCAAAACAAGTTATTTGGAGAAAGCTTGAAATTACATACTTTAATACTGGTAGTATTGACTGTGCTTGTGTTTGTTTGCATGGGTGTCACTATGTGTGAGGCAAAATACATCTAAGCAAAGTATACTATTAACTTGCATCCTCCAAAACTCTCTTCCACTAGGAGATTCTGTGAATGGATGCCACAGATAACATCCAGTCTTAGCTCTGATGCTCTTTCATGATATTTTTACAATTTCAAACTCCCCACTAGACCCCATTAGAGGACTGTCATGAATTCCCATGGAACTGGAGCCCAATATTTACATTCCTTACAGGATGACCTTGTATCAGTGACCCCCAGTAATGGAAGAATGAAAACTTTAGTTCTTTTCTTTTACGGTCTAGACTGGGGACCGTATTGAGTTGGAATTTATTTTCCATAATATTTCTGCAGGGTCACGTAGAACCTAACTCCTGGAAGACTGCCTGAGTTTACCCCTCACTCAGCTTTCTCCTCTTTTCTGCCTTGCTTTCCTCACTCCTCTTCCTCCTTAGTCCCTGATTGCTTTCCAATGGGAGCATGTTCTTAATGAATCTCTTATATTAGACTCCTCCTCTCAGTTTTATTTCTGGAGAATTAACTTGAGAAGATTTCTCTCACATATTTCATATCCTAGTGATGATAAAGGACTCTTGTGAAGAGAATGGAGTTGAATGTTCATGGACTCATTTATCAGAATGTAAACAAAGATGGAAAGAAGGAAGGAAGGAACAGATGAATGAACAAAGTAGTATGGAAGAAAGGAAAGAAAGAAGAGAAAGAAAATAGGTTTGGTTTTACTCAATGGGGTACAGATATAAAACATAATTTTGTTTCCAATCAATGCTTTAAACCATGCTCTGTCGAATTCTTTTCTTTTCCCTTAACACAACATCTTGGACAGATATCAACATTCAGTCTAGTTGAAAAATGAATCTCAAGCTTGATTTAAATTACATATATTCTCCTACCTCCAAAACAGGCTTCATCTGGGATAGTGATTGCATGGAGAATGTGTGTGTGCCAGTGGATGCTTCTAAGACATATTGTCTCAATACTGTCAGGGAGAAAAGTGAGAGAAAATAGTAATTGTAAGCGAATTTACCTAACCCCTGTTGTGTCCAGTTCTGTTGGTAGTTTCTTCTCTGGCCACTGTGACCAGGTCATCTGCCCTCTGTGGAAAGTCATCCAGGACTGCCTATTTTGGGAACAAGGTGAGTCCCTTGAGTACTATTATAAGGCCTCTGATTATCTCCAAGAGATTCTCCTATAGCAAATGCCAAATCATTACTCATATTTTAGAGAAGGTATGAAATAATCTCTGAAAGTTCTGTACAAACATAGCTGATGGATAGGTAAACAATACTTAAATATCATTTGATGGATAATAGATGCATAAGCTAGATGATAGATGATTGATAGTTTGATGGTAGATAGATGATAGATAGATGATAGAGCGGGCAGATTTTGTTCTTTTTAATTATGCCATGCAGAAATTGGTCTGGTTCATATTGGTGGCTCTTTTTAGTGAAGGTTATCAAGGACATGTTTTGTCTGTGTGCTGTAGAGCACAAATATAAACTATAGTCTATCATACAAATATTATTTATTTTCTGTTTTGTATGGCCTGTGAAATAATTTTTTGAAATATTTTTGAAGGGTATAAAAAATCCTAACATCAATGATAAAGTTTAAAAGATTAATTAGCTGGTCCTTTAAAGAAAAAATTCATCTAGGGTCATTTTCAAGGCAATAGAAAAGATCCCCTCAACGTCCTACTGCATACTTTTCATTATTCCAATAGTAGAAAGGGAGAAAAAAGATTGACAATCTGGTATTTCTCCTTTCTCTACCCCAAAAGATTAATTTTATTTCACAATAACAAAGATTTATTTTTCACAACTACTACATGTGGGTTATATATTGACTGAGACTCTGGTTCACTTTTATTTTGGTTCCAAAATTGAGAAAAAAACGGTTCATTTTATTTTATTTATTTTTTAATATTTATTTGGTTAAAAATTTTAAAAAATATTTTAAATTTTAATTTAAAAAAAAATTTAAAAAATATAAATTTACCTTTTTAATTGAATACTCCACCCCCATTCGGTACTCATGACCAAAACACCCACAGTGTTAATTTACTTACCACTATACTTTAGTTAATTGGTTATTTTCCATCGGCCTTATATTCATGTTCTGTCTAACAATCCATGAGAGAACAGTTTAAACTTCCCAGAAGCTCATCCTCCCTATTCAGGGGTCTAAGCCAAGGGGCTTTCAGCCTAGCCTTTATGGGGAGGAGGGCTCCAATCTTCAGCAGAAGCCTGAGGGAAAGAGCACAAGGAAACCACACACCTCTAAACCTATCTGCAACCTCAGGCTGAGTAGTGGTAATCTTGGGAGATGGAGCTATCCATTTACCCTGAAATTCCTCCTTGGCATCAGCCTTTTCAACAACAACCGACTTTACTCTTCCTTTCTAATTTTTTCAGTTTCCTGTAGAAGTAGAGATCAGACGTGACCTCCCTTGGTGTTCAAGGGACGTGGTACCATATTTCTGCAAGACTTCCTGGACCAATATCTACCACTTGGCATCCATTGGGTGAGCTCCCTTGTTGTTGCAAGGGGTGCAATGTCCACATAATTCAGAGGAGAGCCTGTGTTAGATAAAGCTAAGGTAAATGGATTAAATTAGACATCTCTGTGAGGAGCTGGGGTCAGTAATTCTGATGATTAGGTCAGTAATAACCAGAAGCCTTGGCTCCTAGAAAACTGCTTGGATCTGATTAGCGAAGTTTCTGGGAGTGAAGTGGCCAGCTGTAGGATCCAGTAGCAGCAGCAGACATCAGCACAGTTCACTTGTTCCTGGACAATATGAGACTGATATCAGCCAAGTATTCAATGACAACAGTGCCACTAGCTGCTAGTAGAAGTATCTTCCAGGTTCTCTTTCAAGTTATGATGTAGATATTATATCGCTTCCTTAGCTATTACACTTTCTTTTAAATTTTCTTTCTTCTTTTAAATTTTATTTTCTATCACTGTTCTCCCCTCAGGTGTAGTCCTTGTAGTTTTCCCACCACCACAGGACCTATGATCCACCACCATAGTCCCTGGTGTTCTTCCTGGCCCCATTTTCCCCTTCTCCCTTCCCCTCTCTTATTGTTTGTTTCAAATCTATGGTGGACTTGCAAGTTTTCTCTTTTCCTTGATTCTTTTTGGTTTTCCTACTCTTTGTTTTTCCTACTATAAGTGAAACCATTTAATATTTTCTTTCTCCTTTTGATTTATTTTACTTAGCATAACTCATTCCAGCTCCATTCAAGTTGCTGCAAATAGCATGAATTTATCTTTTTTGATCAGTGAGTAATAGTTCATATATATGTACCACATCTTCTTGATGCATTCACTTTTGATTCATCCATCATTCCGGTTGTTTCTAAGTCCTAGCTATTGTAAATTGCACTGTTTCCTTTCTTATCACTTAAGTGGACTTCTGTTGCAAGGAATGTGAGGTTATCTTCCTTTTTTTAAGGACACAAAGAACTCTGGACATTGTGAGTGATTCAATTTATGTTATGAAGGAAACTTAGATCAATGCCCTCTATATTCCTCTCTGAGTAGCACAGAAAGTGTATTTAGTTTTAATTTTGTTATTTTTTACTGAACTAGTGTTGGCTTAAAACAGTGTATATAATTTTCAAGTGTACGTACACCTCCTTACATGTGTGTTGCTAGATCACACCCACCACAACACCACCCATAGTCCTCCATCATAGTCTTATCCTGTTTTACCTCCTGCTTACACCCTCCCACTCTGGGAGCTTCAATTCTGAAGTCAGGTTTCTAGAGTTTAGTTTTGGTTTAGTTTTGTATGCTTCTTTGTTCTATTTTTTTTTTTTTACCAGGAACCTGACCTATGTGGAGTACCCCAACTCTTCTGTTTAGATTTCCTCTCATTCAAGCGTGTGTGGCCCACTCCCCAGAGCTCCTGAGGGATCTGGCAGTCCAGCTATAGCCACAATTGTTTCTCTCCACTATTCTCCTGTTAAATGAAGCATAAATCCCTCCCAGCCCTCACTGACATTGCCTGTGCTTGCCTCTACAAGGGTGTTCCAGTTTCACTGGCAACAGCAAGACTCTCTCAGTATAGTACCCCAATGGTTAACTGTTAAATGTTCCTCCTGGGAGCAAGGAAAGGAGGTTCCTGTATTACCATCTTGATATCATCTTTAAAGATTATTTTTGATAGCTGTTTGCTAAACAGCTGGTGTGAAAGGTGCTTAGTAAGTTAGGACTGTATTTGGTGACAAAGTATCACAAATAAACATGTCACAGGTACCAATCTCAAGGAATTTGCAAACTCACGGAAACTTAAGTCACACATATAAACCACTAACTAATAATAGGCAGGAGTCTGTGATTGGAAATGTCAAGTAATATCATTGACAGTAATTACTGTGGAATTAAACACTTAGAAAATCTGTGCAGATTGAATATCCAGTGAGGAATAAACCTTGATGTAGAATGTAAGACATATGTGGAGAGGTAGAAATCCCAAGAAATCGTGTGCCAAGATTCAAATAGCTTAGCTAGTGGTTTTCTGAACTCAGGAATATCAGATATCCAGGGACCTATTTAAATAGGATATATTTATTTAGAAATCTTGACTTCAGAGTACCTAACTATTGGAATAAATCCTACAGAATTTGGTAAATGATTACCATCTATAATACTTGAATTATGATTTTTTTGTAGACTATCCCATTTCAGTGATACTGCAATACCGAACCTCAGGCTGGAAACACAATTCTGAGAACAGTAAAACCTTGGGTCTTCATATAATTTGGAGAGTAACATCTGACTCTCAATCTTTAGCAAATCAAAATTTAGCAAATCTGATCATCTACATAATGAGTCAGAATAAAGTCTGCCATATGATGCTTTCACATAAGGGTGGGACTGTATGGAGTCTGTTTCAGTCATGTACCACATGAAATCAAGTCCTAGAGGTGCCTGGCAATTGCTCTTTTATCACTCTTAATGGATGATCAGCTCCCATAGCTATTTATATCCTTTTTTTTTTTTCAGAGTTAAATGCCTATTATTGCATGTTGATCTAGCAAGGAATGGCAAGCATGCATGATCTATCAATTGTGGAAACAAAAAGATTGCTTTCTGACATACTGTGAAAAACAATGGTAGGAATCTATCACTGAATTTGTTAACAAAGTATTTGGCATCTGAACAGTATTTGATGGACTTATTATTCTTACTGAGGTCCTAGTGTCCTCATTCTAGGCCCATTTCATCCCACATGTATTCCAGAAGCCATTTTTTTTTTAAACTTAGTGACTCACCCTTTTTCATCTTATAGCAGGTATATGCCTAGTCCAGTTTAGATACATTAGCACTGATGACTTTATAAACAAGAGCTGAGTTACAAATTACACCCATTCAGGTTTGTGTCTGTGTGTGTGATATATACATTTGCAGCAATGTCTACAAATCTGCTTCTCTCTGCATCTTAATAATTACACAGATAACATGTCAATACTGTTTAGATCTTTATTTTTTAATTTTATGGTATATACATTACAGCTTAAGATAACTTGGGAGAATTTCTACTTTTGGTCAGATATGCATTTTTTCTGAGGCCTCTCTGAACAAGAATAGAGCATTACAACCAGAACCAAGCTCTGAGAAATAGAATTGCATCTGTGTCACATAATGAGTTTGAGTCTAGATTCTAGTTGTACAGATTTTGTCTACCATGCCAGAAGTATTAACATACAAACTTGTCAAAAAACAACACCACAAAAAAAAAAAAAAATGAAAAATACCCGGCAAAGTTAGAAAAACACATAATTAAATAAAGTTTCCTTTATTTGTTTGACTATGAAAATAACCTGAAACCCTGAATTAACTATCATCTCCCTTGGTTTTCAATCAAACAGAAATTGTCAAATGATTGTGTTCTGTCGCCACATTTTAAAAAGGCAAAACAAAAAAACCAATGTAGATGTGCAGACCATGCCATGCCAAAATATGCTATTTTGGCAAATTTATTACTTTGAAATGAAGGCATCAGAAACCACAGATGCTTGCTAACCTCCCTCTTTCAACTTAAAAGAAGATGATTTGTTATAAAACTAATCGTGATGTGGACAATGGAATGGACCTATACAAACAAATCATACTCTCATAACTCTTATCTTCTAACTCTTCTGTTAGATTCCTTCCTGCAGTTCCTCATTGCTATTCAAAAATTTGCTGTTCTAAATCTCTTTGAATTTTCCACAATTTGTCATTCTTTTATGTATGTGCATCTCTATAGTTTATCTTGATCTTTATTTAAAGGTATATATGTTGTAGTTTAAAACAACTTTTTCAGGTCTTTATTTTCCTTCTGAGGGAAATATTAAATATTTCATTATAAAATATTAAATACATATGCTTTTTTACTTGTAATCATCTTTTGCTCATGAATTAGAAAAACAGACTTTATTGACATAGCCATCTTGTATTTTATTGAGGCAACCTTGGTTTCAACACTATATGGATCAGAGGTACCGGTTCTTTTTTTTTTTTTTTTTTTTTTTGACCTTATATCCAGAAACACTTGTGAAACATTTACTAAGTAGACTCTTGCTTAAATCAGTAGATGGAATTAGCATGTAATTTTACTGGTTAGTGACCAGATTGTGTAGTACTTGAAAAACAATTCAGTACTCTATATGTTTCCCAAAACATTGAATGGTGCATGTGAAACCAGATCAGAAGTCATTTCGATATTTTCTCTGAACACAGATTACTTTATTTTGAACATATTTTCGATAGCTTTCAATCAAGGAAGTCTGATAGAATAAGCAGGCATATATTTTGAAATCACATAGAATCTGGTTTTGCCACGTATTTATTGTTTACGCAAGGCATGTTACTTGACTTTCCTGATCTTAAGTAAAAATCTTGTGAGACAACAGATTCAAGAAAAATAAGCTCTTCTTTTTTCCCCTAAATGATTTGTCATAAACTGCAACTTAATTTGGTACCAGTGCTCAGAATACACCCTTGATTTTATCAACTAGCTTGAACACCACATGGAAACATTTATATTTCAAAGCAATTTACTCACCTAAACTTGGCCATCTCTACACAAATTTTTCTTCAAAGTGATGTTGTAAATAGTAGATATAGGCAGGTCATCTCACTTTTGTTTCAGAGAATCTTTTCTTTGTTTATATAAAAAAGGGTGAATTTTAATCTCAAAAGCAAACTACATGAGAGGACAAGGACTGAGTTCAACACTTCCTTTGCTTGAGGATTCCTTCCTTTTTATAGGAATTATTTTTTTTTGTTATATATTTATGCTTATATGTATATATTTATATTACATCATTTAATTTCCCAGTGCTCTCCACCCCTATGACCTGTGAACCCTCGTCTTCTCTTCTTGTGCTCATTCCTTCCTTGATTTCTAATCCCCTTCTCCCTCTCCCTTCCCCTAGCTGCTTGTCCCAGTTTTGTTGTCACCTTATGACCTTTTCTTGTCATTGTTATTATTCCTATATCCCATCTATTGGTGAGACCATATGACTTCTTTCTTTTTCTTTCTGACTTATTTCTGCTGATATGATTCCCCCTAGGTCTATCCATGTTATATGTGTCAGTTTTGGTTGCAGAGTAATATTCCATTGTGTAAATATAACACATCTTTTTCAACCACTCATCAGTTAGGGGCATTTGAGTTGTTTCCATTCCTAGCTATTGTAAATAGTGCTGTGATAAACATCTGAGTACAGATGTCTTTTTGAATTAGTGTTTTGTTAACTTTTGGGCAGGTTCCCAGAAGTGGGATTGCTGGATCAAATGGTAGTTCCATTTTCAATATTTTGAGGTCCTCCACACTGTTTTACATGGTGGTTGGACCAGTCTGCATTCCTACCAGCAGTGTAAAAGTATTTCTTTCTCTCCATGTTCACGCCAGCACTTGTTGCCCAGTTTTTAAATATGGACTATTCTTAGTGGTGTAAGATGGTATTTCATTATAGTTTTGATTTGCATTTTCCTGATTATTAGTGATATCAGCCATTTTCTCATTTGCCTATTGGACTTTTGTATTTCCTCTATGCACATGATATGATACTTTATGTAGCAACCCACCCCCAATCCACAGAAAAACTAATTGAAATAATAATCTGGTTCACTGAGGTAGCTGTATCCAAAATCAACACACAAAAATCAGTGGCCTTCTTATATGCAAAATACTTAGTCAGAAGAAGAAATTAATAAAACCACTCCATTTGCCATTGCACCAATTAAATACCTGGGAATAAATCTAGCAAAAGAAATGAAGGATTTATCTATACAAAGAATAGTACAAAGCATCCTTAAAAGAAATAGAAGGCATAAAAATTTGGAAAGACATTCCCTGCTCATAGATTGGAAGAAATAATATTATCAAAAGGGCTGTACCACCAAAAGCAATCTACATATTCAATGCAATTCATAAAAATTCCAAAAATATTCTCTAAAGGGATAGAAGAAAAATTACTGAATTTCATCTGGAATAGCAAGTTCCCTGTATATCCAAAATCCTCCTGACCAAAAAAAGAGAGAATAGAGGTATTACAATCTCAGACTTCAATTATACTACAAAGTCATGCTAATTAAAAAAGCATGTTACTGGTACAAAAACAGACAATTGGACTAATGGAACAGAATTGAGTGCCCAGAAATAAAGCCACAAATATTTGGTCAAATAATCTTTGACAAAGGGGCAGAAAACATATATTGGAACAAAAATAGATTCTTCAATAAATGGTGCTGGGGAAAATGGACTATTATATAAAAAAAAATGAACCAAGACAATTCCCTCACACCATGTACAAAAAACAACTCAAAATGGATAAAAGACTTGGGTGTAAGACCTGAAATCTTAAAATATATAGCAGAAAATATGTGTAAAACACTCCAAGACCTACACTTCAGAAACCCATTTCAGGATACATCTATAGATGCTAAAAAGATGAAGGAAAACATAAACAGTTGGGACTGCATCAAATTAAAAAATTTCTGTATAGCAAAACAGACTATAACCAAAACAAAAAGAAACGCAATTGAATGGGAAAAAATTTTTGCTCTTCATACAAATAAGAGTCTGATAACAAAGATTCACAAAGAACTCACACAACTTAGCAAAAATAGAGACAAAAACCCAATCAAAAAATGGGGAGAAGAACTAAAGAAGACTCTTCTCAACACTTCCTTTGGCTTTTATGTTCCTTGGGATTAAAGTGTCTCAGGGGTACTCTGTGCCTGTGTTTCTGCAGAGAAAACAATAGCTCACAATGCCACCAGTTCTTACTGATCTGACCTAGAACAGAGTGAGGCAGGTTTATGGGATAACAGAATTGAGAACTATAAATGTAAAACTATCGAATTTCTTCTAGAGAAGGTCTTAGCCATGAAGCCTTCCTTGATAAACCTCTGGTGGATCTAATATGGAAAAACACGTGATTGGAGATGATTTATTTTCTACCTGCAAAGAAACTTACTAACTCTTAAGGTAGATGACAAAAGTAAATTAAAAGTATCTCTGTTAAGTGGCATCATTTATAATGGGGTTTATTTTTAAGTGTTGATAAAAAATAATTCGTTGAATGCTTCTTCCCTTTTGCTTTCCCTTTTCGCCCCCTCTTCCTTGGATTCTTTGAGTACTTTCATCATTTTGATTCTGAATTCTTTGTCTGACATATGGAGTATTTCTTCCATGTCATCCAAGTTGATTTCTTCAGGTTGTTTATCCTTTGGTG
Organism: Uropsilus gracilis; assembly: GCA_004024945.1. Classification (NCBI taxonomy): domain Eukaryota; kingdom Metazoa; phylum Chordata; class Mammalia; order Eulipotyphla; family Talpidae; genus Uropsilus; species Uropsilus gracilis. The sequence goes on along the minus strand of PVHY01001401.1, from coordinate 90,405 downwards.
GGGAGTTATTTTTCTTAGGGCTTGCTTGAGTATTT